>WWET01002879.1:112335-141188 GCA_011038615.1 Limnodynastes dumerilii | reverse complement strand
CCGTCAGGAAGCATGTAAGCCGGGCCGTGTGGAGAGACTCTTCAGCAGCCGTTACACTTCCTTGTAACGCGCTGCCTCGTAACACCGCCTTTGTGCAAGGAGGAACAGGAGGAGCACTGCCAGTGCCCTGCAAAATGACCTCCAGCAGGCCACAGATGTGCATGTGTCTGCTCAAACGGTCTGAAACAGACTCCATGAGGGTGGTATGAGGGCCCGACGTCCACAGGTGGGGGTTGTGCTTACAGCCCAACACCGTGCAGTTGGCATTGCATTTGCCAGAGGACACCAATATTGGCAAATTCACCACTGGCGCCCTGTGCTCTTCACAGATGAAAGCAGGTTCACACTGAGCACGTGACAGACGTGACAGAGTCTGGAGACGCCATGGAGAAGTTTCTCTGCAACATCACATCCTCCAGCCTGACCGGTTTGGCAGTGGGTCAGTAATGGTGTGGGGTGGCATTTCTTTGGGGGTCGCACAGCCCTCCATGTGCTCGCCAGAGGTAGCCTGACTGCCATTAGGTACTGAGATGAGATCCTCAGACCCCTTGTGAGACCATATGCTGGTGCGGCTGGCCCTGGTTTCCTCCTAATTCAAGACAATGCTAGAACTCATGTGGCGGGAGTGGTGCAGCAGTTCCTGCAAGACGAAGGCATTGATGATATGGACTGGCCCGCCTGTTCCCCAGACCTGAATCCAATTGAGCACATCTGGGACATCATGTCTCGCTCCATCCACCAACGCCACGTTGCACCGCCAGGAGTTGGCGGATGCTTTAGTCCAGGTCTGGGAGGAGATCCTCAGGAGACCATCCGCCACCTCATCAGGAGCATGCCCAGGTGTTGTAGGGAGGTCATACAGGTCAGTGGAGGCCACACACACTACTGAGCCTCATTTTCACTTGTTTTAGGGACATTACATCAAAGTTGGATCAGCCTGTAGTATTTTTTTTCCACTTTAATTTTGAGGGTGACTCCAAATCCAGACCTCCATGAGTTAATAAATTTGATTTCCATTGATAATTTTTGTGTGATTTTGTTGTCAGCACATTCAGCTATGTAAAGAACAAAGTATTTAATAAGAATATTTCATTCATTCAGATCTAGGATGTATTATTTTAGTGTTCCCTTTATTTTTTTGAGCAGTGTACATTAATTTTTTACACAGAACTCAAATACTGCATAGCTTTATGTTAAATTTACAAAATAGATATCAGCTAAGAAAGTTCACCTTTCAAATATAATTTTACTTTCACAATTTAAATTTTGCTCCCCTTGCAGTTCGGCATGGTATTGCTCAGGTCTACACTTGCACCTAAAAAAAGGTGTAAGTGCAACTCTGAATCAGCCCCTAAGACAGTAGTAAATTTTAAACATACTTGGGATAAGCAAAAAAAAAAAAATGTTTTAATATAGGAAATCTGGTTCGACTAAATAGGCTTTGTCAATCTAATGTCAAATTCTTTGTTTTGTCTAATAATATTTCCATTTAGTGTATATTGCTTATTACTTATTTTTCTTTCTAGTAAAATGTGTAACAATGCATTGTTTAGTCCTACATATATAAAATCTTGCAATGTTTTTTATGTACAAAGTGACAGAACATCTCTTTAAATTTGTTTAAATGTTCTTCGTATTATATGCTTCAATCAATCAATCAATTTTGACTTGTCAAATAGAGTTTTTAAAGGGGTATTAAATCGCAGTGGTTACCGTAATAGTGTCATCGGTCCCACCTTACATTTAAAGTTTTCTACCCATTAGGGAGTTACTGTATTTCCCCATGTATAAGACGCTACCATGTATAAGACACAACTTAATTTTGGGGCCCAAAATTTGAAAAAAAAAATGTATTACTGGTAAATTAAGCCACCCAGTCTTATTGCCCCCTTTATTTGTGTCCGGCCAGTCTTACTGCCCCTCTGTGTGTCCACCCAGTTTTATTTCTCCCTCCTTCTGTGTCCAGATAGCAGCATTGCACCTCTTTGTGTCCATTCCGCCTTATTGCCCCCTCTTTGTGTTTGCCCACCCAGCCTTTGTTCCCCCTCCATGTCCAGCCTTCACATCCCCATTCCAAAGACGCAGCACATCTACCTTTGCTCTCCCCCGCGGCGTGCTCTGCAGAATTACCGTAAGATGCAGATGTGACCTTAGGTCATGCTAGCGTCATGTGGTAGAGTCGCGGCTGTGCACAGCACAGGCAGGCAGCTCATTTGCAGGGCAATAAGGGGTGGAGCCTGCAGGCACTGGGGTCTTACCGGGGATTTCCCCAGCTCCCTGGCAGGCTACAACCACTGTATAAGACGCACCCAGTTTTTAGACCACAAAATTTTAGACAAAAGGTGTGTCTTATACATGGGGAAATACAGTATTTTTCTGAATTGGGTGGAAAAATATGGGGTGGGGGGTTATTCATTTTCATTTCTCTACAGTCTGTTTCTCTTTCATACTTCTCAGAAGTAGAGGCTCTAATAATAATATTAGAGAGAGAACGCTTACAGGTACCCAGGGGCTTATTTCCTGTTACTAATGAGGCATAAGTGTGTAAGTAAAAGGTCTTGCATTCTACATTGTTTGTAGTTTAACTAACCTCTATTTTCTTCCTTCATATATCCCTTTTCTTCATCAAACAGACCCAGTGACAGGCATTGTGTACAGACGGAGGATTGCAACTTGCAATAATGTCATTCCATCTTTTCTGAGGAAAGTAAGTTTTGGGCTTTTGTTTTTTTATTGTAATCGCCAACTTTATATATATTTTTATCTGCAATATAAGAAAGGACTTTTGGAGGTGACTTAAAAACCAGTAAAATGAAATTTAGAATTGTTCTTATAACTGATTGGTAAAATTATTCTTATTATGGACTGGATCCTGATATAAGAAATGCGGTGATTTCCACTCCTTGCAAAAAAACATCTGCATTTCACACCCACTTATGTGCATGCAGCAGATTAACTTGATGGATGTGCATCCTGACGTTCTAGATTTCCATGCTGGAAGTCTTTCTGGGGGAGTGGGGCAGGGCAGGAAGCATACATCACTTACACTTATTTAAAGTGTATAGTAAGGGTGTACTTAAACCCTTACAATATATCCAGCTTTCTATGCTGTCAGATATTGAGGTAGAGTCCTGTGATTGTAACTCCTTTTGTTATGAGATTAGTTGCCCCCCTCTCACATGCAAGGGAACTTCTGAGTACAGCAGAAGAGGTCTTGATTCGGTCAAATTAAAATATTCCATTCTGTCACCTTATTCCATTGTCCCATAGCATGGGTGCTCTGACTGGCCTGAGGCTACACAGCCTATGTATGCTATTCTATATATTTGTCTTAGCCAATATTATCTTTTTTTCAGCAGTTGATGCTACAGTAGCTCTTCTGTGGGATTGAGATAGATTGACTAGCCTTCGCTTCCCAATCCCATATATAAACCTTGGGCACCCATGACCGTTTTGCTGGTTCACTGGTTGTCTTTTCTTGGCCACTGCATTCTGAGAACACTTGCCATATTTTAGTTACTCCGACCCAGTCCAATAGCAAACACTATTCTGCTTTCCCATTTTTATCGTCCAATCCCTCCACCTTCACAAGTGCTTTTTGAAATTAATTAACTGTATTCCATTCACCTGTCAGTGGTTTTGACTGATCAGTCTGTGTTCAATAATAACTCCTTTCTATAATATACTTCTTTTTTGGAAAGATACCCTTTTTGTTTAAATTATTTTTATTTTACATTTTTATTTTTAAGTTTTAAGTTAAAAAGAGCAGAAAAGAAATAGGGCCTGATCCAGACCTACGCTCATGTGCATAGTTTATTTACGCCAGCTTACCTACGATGCACCCCCCTTTCTTACGCCGAGCAAACCTTACCCTAACTTTTCTGATCGTAAACCGCGGGTGTCCGTAAGCTCATTGCGTAGTTACAACGCTTAGCACGCCCATACTGTACGATTTAAATGCCTCACCCCGCCCTCGGTGCGTATATACGGATTTCCTATGGCAGACATGCCCTCTTGAGCGTTGTTACGAGGCTGGTACGCTCAAGGCCCATACGCTCAGAAATTCTGAGCGTAACATCTGCCCCGTGTCCATATTTCAACCCTAACTTTTACGATCACGTATGCAGCCTTTCGGCCACATACCTGATTGTAACCAGGGCTTTCCCATCGTTAGCATGTCTGTCCCCACCTTCATGGTGGAGATACGACATGCGTGATGGGGGGGAAAGCCCCCTTTTCATAAGTGCCGGCGTAGGTAACGTAAACGCACAACCTTCTAGACGGGAATTACGTACGTGCTGTACGTACGAGTAATTCCCCTGTAGGCCGTAGCCCAGGATCTGGGCCAGAATATATAATATTGTCAAACACAATCTAAGATTGTTATCGGTTGGTTGACCATTAATTGACATGTGGAAAACAACCATTTGTGTAAAAGACATATGGATGGGAGGAGAGGGGGGGAAATCCTTGCCTGATTTTGCAGGTAGTGGGAGAGGCAAGGGACAGGGTTAGGGGTGGGGTATCAGCCATGTGGTAGGGATAAGGAAGAGATGATCGTCTCCATGCTTGTTACATTTCTTTTCTTTCTTTACTGTTTAGGTTGTTGGAATATTTTTCATTTTTTTGATTAGAATAAAAATAGAGGGGAGCACACGTTATAGTAGTACATTTGACCACAGTCTTACAGAATCATGTGACACAACAGTTGGTTTCAGCAAGAGAAAACTGGCAATTGACTAACACATTGTACTTGACTTTAAACAAAGATAATGCATTTGAGAGTGGGGAAGGGAGATGAGGAAGAGTTGAAGGGTGGTGGATGTAATGTGAATCTGTCCTAGTCCATGTATGAGAGCAGGTGAGAGCAAAAAGCCAATGTATGGTAGCATCAGCATAAGCTTTTTAAGTATCTTTTTGGGTATCTGTTTGTCTACCCCATATTGGGCCGGATCCAGAACTAAGTCCATCTTCCATAGACGGACGTAGTTCGATAAACAGTAGCTACTGCGCATGCATAGTAGCTATTGTATGTAATCTGCGTATCGTTTCGATACGTAGATTGCGTATATGCGGTCTAAAAGACCACATATACGCAATCTACGTATCGAAACGATACGCAGATTACGTACAATAGCTACTATGCATGTGCAGTAGCTACTGTTTATTGAACTACGTTCGTCTATGGAAGACGGACGTAGTTCTGGATCCGGCCCATTGTGTGTAAGCACTGCTCCTGTTTTTGCATCAAGCTGTTTTGTTCTTGTTTATATATCTTGCAATTTAATGCTTTTGATTTATCTGTGCTACTTCAGAAGTTTTTAAAATTATGTTCTCACCTTTTGTAGTTTACACCTTGTATATTATTTTCTGTTCTGTAGCGTTTGCTTCGCAAAAGCAGTGTTCTCTTTTTATTTTATTTTTTTATCTTGTGTTTATGGATAAGTCAATATGATGTAGTGCAGGCATACAATACCTGTTTGACTTTTTCTTTCATGCTACATCAGTCCAGAGAAAGTGGCTTTCAAGGTAGGAGACATGGCGATATTAATCGGCAAGTTTTGCCTGTCGATGTCTTGCATGAAACAGTTGGCAAACTAAGTCTATTGAAATCCATCAATTTAAATAGCCTACAACCAGCTGGAAGCAGCTCCAAATGAATCATGAACTTGGCAGATATTTTACTTAGCTTTTAGCGGTAAATGGAATCAGACTGACTACTAAGCAGTTTCCATAAATCTTTAAACATTTGCATGACCTCACCAACATTTAGGTAGCTGAGTTCATATGAATATCAAGCGCTAACAGCAGTTGGTCAGCTTTCATCATTGCTTAAGTATTAATCCTTGAGGTTAATTACAAGGATGAATACAGATTACTTTTTCACATCACTTCTTCCATCAGGTCACATGCACAATCTGCATTTAGAAAGTGCCTTCTGTCCAGTAGTATTACAAAGAATTTAATTATGATATTTCCATGTAGAAATTTGTAAAATATGTATTGACCTGTATGGAGAGCAATTGAGATTACTAGTGTGCACCTGAAAATAGATGTTTCGTTTATAGTGATTCAGTTAGTGAGAAGTAAATATGAGTACTTTTGCTATGGTTCATCAATGATTAAAGGCCCGTAGAAACCTATTCATTCATTAAAGAAACTCTTGTAACACACCAGCTCCTGAAACCCTGAATCATATTACATGGAGGAACAGCAGCAAGATTATTGTGGATCATCTTTTAATAATTCAAAGTACAGCAATTTTTCAGTAAAAACTTACTTAGTCAAGCCAGGAGAATGATTTTATCCTCAAAATTAGTGCTGCTTACAAACATGTGACTGGATTTGTTTACTTGTGCAAGTTTTACTTTTTTTTGCAGTTAAAGTAAAAATGGAATGAAACATAGAAAGCAACAGCAAGTAAGAGCCATATGGACCACACAGTCTGCTCAGTTTATATAAACTATACTGACCCTTCACCCTAGTTGACCCTCAATTTAGTTTGAGATCTTTAAATATCTTTATAATTATTGCAAGCTTGTTTAAACTGTGTTAGCCTTTCCCACCTTAATGGGAGTTATTTCACTACAACACACTTTAACTACACTTTATGTTTAACTTTCCTCTTCTTCCTCCCTGGCAGCACATACAATGGGTATATCCCTTCCCACCTCCTGGGCCAGGACAGGAAATAAGAAGACCCGGAACCCGCATAAAAGGACCTCCCCTTCCTCTCTCTGGTGTCTTTTTATTCCTGTCCTAGCTCAGGGCCATGAAGGTAATGTTTTTTATTTTCCTAGTATAAATTGGGCTTACCTGCGGCGTGCCGCGATTACCAGACAGGAGTCTGAAGCCGCCCGGTCCGTTCCCCCGGGGAATGGCGGGGCGGGAGACATGGTGGAGCCTCACTGCGGCGTCAGCAAGTCCCTTGCTATTCCGTCAGTGTGGTGCGCATACGCGACTCAGGGCCAGCCTTTGAAAATGCTGGGTCCCTACTTCCGCATCCGCCGGAGTTTACCGCTGGAACGCAAGTGGATCAGATCTATAATCTCGGACGACTCTGAAGGCTCTGTCCAGGAGGAGGGCAGATACTATTCAGGTGCATCAGGAGGGTCAGACAAGGAATCTGAAAGGCCAGAGGAAGAATTCTCCTTTAACCCAGAATTAGTGAAAAATGTATTAAAATTGGTGTACAAAATCCTTAATGTGCAGGTAGAAGAAGATCCTTTTTCAAGATTTATTGTTTAAAGGATCCCGCAGGAAGACTAGAGTATTCCCAGTATCACAAGTACTCAAGGATCTCATATCTCAGGAGCGGAAGTATCCTAATAGGAAGACGGTCTCCTTAGGCAGAATTATGAAAATGTATCCTTTTTCCCTGGAGGTATCACCAACCTGGGATGAGCCACCTCGAGTTGATGCGGCCATATCCCGTATATCAAAAAAGACTACACTGCTGTTAGAAGACGCAAATAAGCTTAAGAATAATATGAAGCGTAAAATAGAAATTAACCTGAAGAAATTGCACTCTATTTCAGGTTCTATGCTCAGGCCTGCTGTCGCGTCTGCAGTAACCTCCAGAGTCCTACGCACTTGGTGTGAGGACCTGGAGAAAAAGGAGCGAACTAATAATATCTCGTCAAGAAATCCAGCTTGCTACAGATGTCCTCTGTGAGCCATCCGTTGACATCATCCGACTTACAGCCAGAGCTACAGCTACAGCAACAGCAGCAAGAAGAGCCTTTTGGCTCAAGCCGTGGGCAGCAGATGGACAATCTAAAAACAGATTACTAGCGCTTCCTTTTCTAGGAGACTACCTCTTCTGGGAAAGTTTGGATCAGATTATCCAGAAAGTGTCGGGAGGCAAATCATCCTGGCTTCCGCAAGACAGACCCTTTAAGAGACCATACATCTCCAGACTGGCGAGAGTGTCACAAGCAGAATACAAGAAAGCCCGTACTTATCGACCTGGCAGAGCCTTTATGAGATGCTTTCAACCTGGACTTACCCGAAGTCAATTTCGTGGACAAAGAACCAGGGAAGGCAGGACTTTTCGTCCCTACACCCAATGACGCCACGACCTCGGTCCCAGCTGCAGAATCACCGGTCTGGGGCAGACTGGGAAACTTCTTCCAGTAGTGGAGCAACAGCATAACAGACAGGCGGGTTTTAAACATTATCCAGTTTGGGTACACAAGATTTTCTTGAGGAAGATGTTGAAACTCTATTCAGAAGGTCCCCTACACCTCGAAAGCTGCAGGAAAGACAGGCATTAAAAGCAAATATAGCAGAACTACTCGAACAACGAGTGATAAGGAAGGTACCTGTAACTCAAAGATTCCAAGGCTGTTACTCAAAAATATTTGTAGTCCAGAAAAACACGGGGACATTCAGAACGATTATGGATCTATGTCCACTAAATCAGTTCATTTATCTAAGAAAATTCAAGATGGAGTCACTACGGTCCATACTAGGCACCTTAACTCCAGGGTCATACCTCACCTCGATAGACCTCAAAGATGCCTACCGTCACATACCAATAGCAGCGACACACCAGAAATTCCTCAGGTTCTCAGTTTTCAACAGCCACTATCAATACACAGCCCTACCGTTTGGCCTCTCCACATCACCGAGAACATTTACTAAGGTTTTGGTACCATTGATAGCGGTCCTGCGACAACAAGGGATCCTTATATGGCCGTACCTAGATGACCTACTAAAAGCGGCCGCGTCAATACAACAGTCCATCAACCATACAGATATAGTAGTACTTCGCTTCCTGGAACATCACGGATGGATAGTGAATTACTCCAAGAGTCACCTTCAACCTATACAGACCTTAAATTACTTAGGAGTAACTTTAAACATGCAAGTGTTCTTAACACCACAAAGAATTCAAAACTTGCAAGAGGATATCCTTCACATCAGAAGTATTCCCTGGGTTTACTCCGGACAAGTCATAAAGACATTAGGGCTGATGTCGGCAGCATTAGAGACCCTAGTATACGGAAGATTTCACATGAGAGCAATACAGCAATGTTTCCTAGACCAGTGGGACAAAAATCCTTACCAACAAGATCAACTTATACGTCTCAACCAGGAAGCAAGAAAAGATCTACTCTGGTGGTCGCAAGCAAAAAATTTTACATTAAGAGTGGTAAGACCAGTCAGACTGACTACAGACGCAAGCAAGTCAGGTTGGGGAGCCGTGTGCGCAGGTCAGTGGACACAGGGCATATGGGAACCTCACATGACTGTGCTTCTGTGGTTCTATTAGCCTGCCTACACTTTCAGGATACACTACAAGGTCAGCATGTAGTAATCCATTCAGACAACAAGTATGTAAACCACCAGGGCGGCACACGGAGCAAGAGCTTAATGTTCCTAACCAACCAGCTGTTAACTTGGGCGGAGCATCGAGTGCTCAGTATCACAGCTACCTACGTAGCAGGGAAAGACAATGTCCAGGCCGATTTTCTCAGCAGGATGACATTAGACCCGAGGGAATGGGAACTAGATCAAGACTTATTTAATTGAATAACAGCAAAATGGGGAACACCACAAATATACCTAATGGTGACCGGCTACAATACCAAGCTGAAAAACTTTCTATCCAGGTACAAGGAAAGAAGAGCTCAGGACACAGACGCCCTGACAGCTCCTTGGCAATTCAGTCTCGCCTGTAAAAGGACTGGCAGTTAATTCCCTTAAGGTTCAAATCTCTGCTCTTGCTGCCATACTAGATCGGGATCTGGCAAATAACAGATACTTTAAAAGATTCATTCAGGCAGCTATTAGAATCAGGCCTACTTTCAAACGACCCATTGCTCCCTGGGATCTTAATTTAGTTCTTAATACTTTGTCAAAAACACCCTTTGAACCTCTACAGGAGTCCTCTCTTAAATATCTAACCTGGAAAGTGGTATTCTTAGTAGCAGTAACATCTGCTAGAAGGGTGTCAGAATTGCAAGCCCTGTGGGCAGAAGAGCCTTATACCAACTTCTTTGAAGACAGGGTTGTACTAAGAACAAACCCTGATTTCTTACCCAAGGTTGTGTCATCCTTCCATATCAATCAAGAAATTGTCTTGCCAGCACTCTATCAAAATCCAACTAATGCCAAGGAACGGCAGTGGCAGTCACTAGACCTAGTTCGAGCACTAAGAATTTACATAAATAGGACCAGTAATATAAGAAAATTTCAATAAAAAGAAGAATTTATTCGTCCTTATGGAAGGCAAGAACAAAGGTCATACCGCATCCAAGGCCACCTTGGCCAGATGGATCAAGATGTGTATTTCAGAAGCCTATAGGCTAAACAACCAACAAGCCCCAACTGGAATTAAAGCTCACTCCACCAGAGCAGTAGCAGCAACTTGGGCAGGGAAACAATCAACTGTGTAAGGCGGCCGGCTGGGCCTCAGCCCACAAAGCACTACAGACTGAATCTGCACACTGCAGCTGATGCAGGGTTTGGGCGGAAAGTGCTTTCATCTATGGTCTAAGGTAACAGTATTTGACCCCCCTATTTCTAATGAACTGCTCGGGTAGTACCCATTGTATGTGCTGCCAGGGAGGAGGAAGAGGAAACAAGGTATTACCTGATAATATCCTTTCCTCGAGTCCTCCATGGCAGCACATACTACCTGGCCCTAGAATTATGTTGGGGGTTTGTTATCTAATACTTATTTTTTTCTATATACTTATAGCTTTGTGGAATAGGAAGACACCGGAGAGAGGAAGGGGAGGTCCTTTTATGGGGGCTCCGGGTCTTATTTCCTGTCCTGGCCCAGGAGGTGGGAAGGGATATACCCATTGTATGTGCTGCCATGGAGGACTCGAGGAAAGGATATTATCAGGTAATAATACCTTGTTTTTCCACCACCCTCCAGTTTATGAACACGAAGCCCTCGTTTTTTTGCAAAGTTAATTGTATGACTTTAATATATTAGAAAAATGCAATCATAACCCCCTTAGTCACCTTTTGTCATCTTTGCTGCAAGCTATAAATATTAAGTTCCTCTAGTCTTTCTTGCTTTCAAGCTTATATAACAGTCTGTGATGTAGCACAGTGTAAAAAGCCTTACTAAAACCTAGTAAAACGAGCGATCTACATCATAGGGAGGAGTTTTACAGAGCACTGCTCTAAGTAAGTGTATATAGAGTACTTGTGGAGAGGGTGTTTATATAGAATACTGTGGTCAATGGGGTGCATATTACTCTTGTGGAGTGGAGGGGAGGCATCATATGGTACACTATTCCTACGTTTTCTTTGCTAGATTATTATAATTTTGTCTTATCTTCCTTTCAAATTGATATTTAAAATTTAACATGAAGGGTAAATATAAAAATAATGAATAAACCAGGGGTAAGAAGGAGGAACTGTAAAGCAATAGGATATTTTTGGGGGGCTTGGAAACTGATGAGAAATCTTTAGATGAAACAAAAAGGAGGGGGACAGATAACTTTTGTAAATACAAACCTAAAAAGCTATAATACATTCTTGTTAGAAGGTAGGCTTGCAAATTCGCTTAAAAGACTTACACTACAGTCAGATTGTTATATATAGAACATAACCCATAAATGTCCTTTCTTCTTACACACGTCTACATAAAATGAATTTCTCACAAATGAATAGCAGGCTGAAATAATATGCTCAATAGTCATCACTCCCTCTTCCCAGTTGTTTTTGCTAATTTAAAACTATTTACTGTTCCATAATGGGAAAACTGACTGGAAGATCAGAAAGGGCAGCACAAGTTGAGTACATTGTGATAAAGACCTTGAAAAATCAATGGGCTCTGATTTTTTATTTTTTTTTATGGTGCCCATTGATCACTGTGCATTTTACTTTCTTTTGAATTTCTTTTGTTGAAGCTTATAATATAGCTGTTTTTTTTTAGTCTTTTTGTTGAGTGAATCATCATTTCTTGGGCTTTAGTAAGTGCTGCACATGTACATGCAGCTTCTGCAAGGAATTAAATTGATTTTGTAGATGGCACAGTATCTGAAAACAACAATAAAAAATATTCTTAAAATTTTTGCTTTATTTTTAACAATTTTATTTACCATATTTTGGATGAAATGGAACCTCTGAACATTGTTTTTTATTTATTTATTTTTCAAATATCAGCCAGGTTTGATTTTCTTGTGATCAGAACCATTAATATCCATAATTACTGTGCTGCATAATGCAGATATGTTTGCCATTCGTTAGTTCATTAGGTATAGGTCAGATCCGTGGTGTGTAAGTGTTACTAAACCGTCCTTTCTTTAACAAGCTCAAAGATCCAGGGGGATATTCTCAGTAAAACTCCACTCTTAGTGGGTGGTAGACCATTCTTCAACCTTATTTATGTGAATGGACTTTCAATAGCTTTAATTTAATTGAATTGAATAAGAAGGTGTTTCAAAGTCATAGGTATCAGCAGTGCTTTTTTTTGTCATCGAACAAACCGGAACGGAGTTCCGACACTTTTTTTTTTTTTTCTACGGATTTTCCACGTTTTGGCGGCAAAATTATTAAAACTGTGCATGCGGGCTGCTTATGTGTCGAGTCCTCAGTTTGTAGCGCTACTCAGCTTGTGATTGGCCGTGCATTTGTTGATGTGTTGTATTTGTCACATCAGTCCCAGTGCTCCCCAACCTTTTCCCGCCCTCGGCACACCTAAGCTCGAACCAGAATTCTGCGGCACACCTAAAGCAAAATATACAACAACAAAAAGCAGGAATTACAAAGTACATACACAGAAATTATATTTAATTGTTATTTTTTATTTCAGAAATTTAACATCGCTGCTAATAACTTTTTTCTTCTTTTAATTAATATTAACTGTTAGTTAGTAGCCCTCATGTGTCTGCAGCCTCCCCACTAGCCCCCATCGTGTGTCTCCATCCTCCCCAGTAGCCCCCATTGTGTCTCCAGCCTCCCCAGGATCTGCCATCATGTGTCTCACAGCCTTCACAGTAGTAGTAATTATTATTATTATTATTATTATTATTAATATTAATTAATATTTTAATATATTTATTAATGACCTTGGTGATGATTTAGAGGGCAAATTGTTCATTTTTGCAGATGACACTAAACTATGTAAGGTAATAAAATCTGAGCAAGATGTAGCGTCTTTGCAGAGGGACTTGAGTAAACTGGAGGATTGGATGGCCAAATGGAAGATAAGGTTTAACATAGATAAATGTAAGATTATGCATTTAGGGACCAAAAACAAGCATGCAATCTATAAATTAAATGGGGTAAATTTAGGAGAATCTTTAATGGAGAAGGATTTGGGAGTGCTTGTGGACAATAGACTTAGCAATAGTGCTCAATGCCAAGCAGCAGCTGCAAGGGCCAATAAAGTATTAACTTTTAATAAAATAGAAATAGAAATAAGTAAAAAATAGGGCGAAATATTCAAAAATATATATGTATAATACACGCTGCAATAATGTTGTAAAATAATCTGTATAATCCAAATATCAATGGTCAGAAAGCGTATCAAGCTAAAAAGGGTGAATGAACATAACAATTTACCATTTTCTATATCACAGTAGGTGTGCACTATTAAATGATCCGCTTTTTCTTCTTTTTTTGTATCTATATATGTTTGGATCATCTGTATAGGAGCACCCTCCCAGCATTGTCTGGTTATCTGTTTGTAATACAATCATATTGTTTCAGTCTGTGCGGTCCTTCCTTCCTATCCTCCCCGTTCCCTTATTATCTGATTCATAAAATATCCCAGTCTGCAAAAACTAAGTCATTCATTATTCATGTCTGTCTCGGCAGGAAACAAATACAATATGGCATAAAATCAGTCAACATTAATACTGGTTTTCAAAGCAAGCTTACAAGTATACAGGACCAAATGGCCTGTTATCTGTTCAGGACTGTATTGAGGGTTATCATGTGAGGGAAGGCCATGACGCCGCGTGCCGCTCTCCAAGCCATCAACACTTGGCCTTTCTATATGACCAAAGCAACCGCAGAGCATAACACGTAGTATGTTGGATTGAATTTAGTAATTTTGTTTTTATTGAAACCGAAAGAGTAAGGACTGTAGACAGGACAAGGGTTGACCCAGTAGGGTTAGGTGCAGAGAAGTTTTATAACCAGCAACGGTAAGGGTTCTTCACAGTAAGGGCAGTCAGGATGTGGAATTCACTGCCAGAAAAGGTTGTGATGGCAGATTCACTGGATATGTTTAAGAAAGGATTAGATACATTTTTAGCAGAAAAGGACATTCAGGGTTACCAGGACCGCTAATTTAAATAAAGGACAGTAGTGGAGCAAGGTAGAAATGTATGTATTTATTTATCTTAGGATTGCAACAGTTTTGATGTTGCTTTATATGGATGAACTTCCAATATAAAGATAGGGATCGCAGGAGATCCAAAATAGGTTGAACTTGATGGACTGTTGTCTTTTTTCAACCTCATCTACTATGCAACTATGTAACTATGTAACGCTTATTTATATAGCACCACAAATTATTTGCAGTGCTTTACAATATTAGGCATTCACATCAATCTCTGCCCCTATTGGAGATACATACTAAGGTCCCTAACACACACACGGGCTAATTTAGTCAGCAACTAACTATGTCAACCTGCTAGTATGTTTTTGGCATGTGGGAGGAAACTCACCCGAAGCAAATCTACTGTCTCTCTATATTTACCTTTACAGTTTTCCTCCTGGTGCTGTCCTCCACAGTCCGACACTGACATTCTGTGTCTGTGTCAGGCCTGGACTGGACTGGGCGAAAGCTTGGTCCGGAAGGGGATGGGATGGGAGCAGGGTGTGGACGGAGTGTGGAAAAATTTAGTGCAATAATTTCTTAAAGGCAAGGTTTTTCAGTTCTATTTCTCCTGTTGGAGGCATTGCATACTGATTGAAGAGCACTGCTGTAGCCAATGAAATTTACACACAACATAATCAGCAGCCAAATACCTTATCAGTATATTTTTTAAATGTGTAAGTAAACTGAAATGATAGAGAATAATACAAGGACTACTATGATTTATGCATCAATATTGTCTTGTCACCTTAGTTTACTTTTCCATTTGACATAGTCCTGTATTAATTTGGTGTATTTTGAGGGTGCTATTAGAGAGTCTGGCTGTCCACGCTATGTTGGTAAAATGCATTTTTGAGCATGTTAGGTATGGTGTGTTTGCTTTATTTCTGGTTTAAAGGCATTTTACAAACAAATGTGGATGAACAAAACAATGAACGTATGCAAGTAAATTCCTGTTCTTATTTTGTCTATTTGTCAACTTGAATTACAGTAATTTGCTTCACTAAACTGCGAGGTTAATCTGGTGTATATTGTCCTTGGAGCAAAACCCTATATTAAGTGATTGATGGATTCCTTATGACACCTTTGCTTTTCTCTAGCATATTCTTTTTGTCGTTTATTTTAATTTTTTGCCTATTTAATGCATATATAAACACTTCCAGTGTTCTTGTGGTGCAAAAAATCGCCCTACAAGTGGATGTTATGTTCATAATCTGCTTGACAGGTAAATCATAGTAGTAGATATGTCCTGCCTTAAATATACTTGAAATTGTATGACTGAATCTTCTTGTTTCGCAGTGCAACATCTTGAAGGTTTCCAATGTTTACTTGGAAGAAGAGTCATGGCTTGACATCAAGGCAAGAGTAATGACTTTGAAGAGCCACTGCATAACTTGGGCTCAGTATGCATCAATGAAGGAAGAGTCTGTGTACAGGGAAAGCAAACAAAATTCTAATTGGTAAGAGATCTAAAAAAGGATTGAATAATAATTGACCCTGTCAGTGCTAAGATGTTCTGTGTAGTAATGCAGCTGTTTTAGCATGTTCAGTGCTTTTTAGCAATGAGCTCCGAGCCTCATCCTAAATGAGGCTAGAGTCTACCACCTCTTAAGAAGTCCAAGCCTATAAATATATACGGTATATAATTAGAATTTTAGGGACTATCTCAGTACTAAATATCGGTAAAACAGAAAATATTTAATTCTCTGGAATACACCCTTTTAATCAGTCACACTTTTAATCATGGTTGTAAGTTTTTGCTCTGTTTTTTTTTTCTTTCATAAAGGTATCTGGGTCAAGTAAAGAATCTTTAATGAGCCTGACCTTCTGCCCATACCGTGTGTGCTTGAGCTATAGGCTTGGATAGGGCCTATCTATGCCTTATGCTTTTGCATTTAGCAAATAGGATCTTGAAGGGGTGATAAGTTTTGGATTGTCACCCACTTATCTGTCTATCAATTTCTTCCTTTGTCTTTAGACTTACAGATAGGGTGTATCTGTAAGTCCAGGGCCAGATTTACTAAGCTGCGGGTTTGGAAAAGTGGAGATGTTACCCATAGCAACCAATCAGATTCTAGCAGACATTCTCTAGTATGTAAAAGGAGAGAGAGCTAGAATCTGATTGGTTGCTATGGGCAACATCTCCACTTTTCCAAACTCACAGCTTAGTAAATATGGCCCTATGTGTAGTCTTATTCTCTTCTACACTCAGATCGGAGGGGAAATACCTACTAATGCTTATAAACACACTGGGGCTGATTTAGAGTTTGGGAGTAAGGGCAAAAAAGGTGCAAATGTACAGCTCAGCTAAACCATTTTTCAAAGTAAGGGTGGCTAATTAAATTTTAAATCCTTTGCATGCTGGGAAAATACATTACTTTTACACTATTTTGAACTCAAATACTGCATAGCTTGATGTTTAATCTATTAAAGAGAGTTGAGCTAAGAAAATTCACCTAATAATTCTAATTCTGGTTTCACAATTTAAAATTGCCTCCACTTGCAATTCAACATGGGATTGCTCAGATCTACACTTGCACCTAAAAAAAAAAAGGTGTAAGTGCAGCTCTGAATCAGCCTATCCCAGACTGAGTAATAGCAAAGAATAAGTGTTTTTAATCCAATGTTTCAAGGGATATTTTCCCTTATCCTCGGGGACAAACAACAAGAAAAACAAGCAGTGCAACATATAAATAGCAAGAGATATTGTGACTCACCCAATCCAATGCGGTAACGCGAGCGGGAATCCCCAGGGGGTGCCTGCCGCATGGGAACCTCCACGAGAGCAGCCCGGAGTCCACTGCTGTAGGTAACCAAGGAAACGCAACGTCACTTCCTGGAAACCCCAGCGCGAGACGCGAGGGCGGCATCAACGGGGATTCCATCACCATAACGACCACAGCCCTCCGGGGCATCCCCAACACATACCGCAGGCCTATGTAAAAAAGTGAAAATAAAAACAATGAATGGATTAACTCAGCAAAGGAGGACATAACATCCTGTTGAATAAATAACATATTAATGAATCCATAATTAGGAATAAATGCACAATAACAAATTAAGGCAAAATGAAAAAATCAATAGACACACTAACAATAACCGCATCCCCTATAGCATCCTAACAGCCACAGACAAATTACCCAAAGGGTTACTCAGTGAAGGACACATTCATGGGGAGCAGGAAAACTAGAGTATATATTGATTATGCCTAGAGAAATTGACAATACCAGCAAACAGGCCCCCCCCCACTACGGAGGACCAAGAATTATCCCCAGGCCAATATCAATCAAAATACATATTAAGGGGGAACCCCCCCCCCCCCTTTTTTTTCNNNNCCCCCCCCCCCCCCTTTTTTTCTCCACATACAAAGCACAAATGATCCTCAGGAACAATCGACATACAGTGTAATACCTCAATCCACAATCCAAAGGGCAACAACAATACCATAAACAATAATCAAAAGCAACAACAACACTAATCAACAGTAAATCTCACAACTGTCCGAAGGGAATGCATCATTAGTTCAAAAAACATTGCAAAGGTAATTGTTCATTAAGGCCCCTGGGATGAACAGTGTCCAGGGTAAAAATCCAACGTGCTTCTTTCCTCAAAAGAACGAGATCCCGATCGCCCCCTCTTGCTGACGGGGGTACATGGTCAATGATTTTACATTTTAAGTCTGAAAATGAATGATGTGCGTGCACAAAGTGGTTTGCCACTGGTTGGTCAGCAACACCATTCTGTAGGGCAATCCGTATGGCCGAGCGATGTAAATTCATCCTTTCTCTAAAGGTCCGCCGGGTCTTACCAACGTAAAATAACCCACAAGGGCAACGTAGCATATAAACCACGAAGCGGGTGGTACATGTCAATATATGTTTAATGGTAAACTTCTTACCCGACCATGGGTGAAAGAAAAATTTGCCCGACTCCATCTGGCGGCAGGTCATGCAATCCGGGCACTTATAGCACCCCGGGGTCCGCGTGAGAAAGGTAGTGGTTGTGGATTTGAAAAATTCCATGTCCGTCTTCATAACAAGCTCCTTAATATTCCTGCCCCTGGTGTAACAGGGCATGATTCGTGATTGATTTAACACTGGAATAGTTTTGTCCGTTTTAATAATGGGCCACAAGGCCCAAGTGGCCTGACTGATGAACGGGCTTGCTCGGGTAAATGCGTTAACCCACGGGATCACATCATCCTTGGCCTTCTTGGCGTGAGATTTAAGGAGGTCTTCCCTTTGGACCAAGATTGCTTTGTCTCTTGCTTGCTTCAAAGTCTTTCTGGAATATCACCTATCAGTGAATTTCTTGTGCATCAGTTCAAGTTGATTATCCCGCTGTTCTGAGTCACTGTTGACCCTGCAGACTCGCAAAAATTGTGAATAGGGAAGCCCCTTCTTTAAGGCTGGAGGGTGATGGCTGGAGGCTAATAGCAAATTATTCCTATCAGTAGGTTTCTCGAACAGTTCAGTAGTGATAATCCCGTCACATTGAGTAAGTTTCACGTCCAAATAGTGGATGTTTAATGGATCACATTGGAAGGTGAATTTAATAAACCTGTTCATCTGATTGATCCCATCATACTCTGGGTAAATTCCTCCGTTGTGCCTCTCCATAGAATTAGCAGGTCATCAATATATCTTGTGTATAAAAGTAACTTGCCAATGCAAGCTGGATTCGTAAGAAACCGTGAATTCTCAACATAGAACATAAATGCATTGGCCAGAGAGGGGGCCACAGGTGACCCCATTGCGCATCCAGTGGTCTGTAAATAGAACTTGCCGTCGAACATAAAGAAGTTCTTAGTTAGGACAAATTGCAGTAGTTCCATGAATAAGTCAATAAGAGGTCAATGATAATGTGGGTTCCCCGTGATGAGTGTCCTTACTGATTCCAGTCCCTCCATTTGGGGGATACTGGTGTATAGGGACACCACATCCACCGTGCAAAAGATATATTATTCTGATTGATTGTCCAACATGGCAAGTTTATTCAATAGGTGTCCTGTAAATTTAAGGAACGTAGGCAATGATTGAATACACGGTTGTAGAAAATTATCCAGAAAGGCTGCCTCTGGATGACATAAGGAACCTCTTGCCGATATTATGGGCCTGCCCAGTGGATTTTGAGAATTTTTATGGATTTTAGGCAACGTGTAAATGATCGGCACCATAGGTGCTTTGGTGCTCAAAAACTCCACTGTTTGAAGTTGAAGAGTTCCCTGTTGGGCAGACACATTTAAAATGCCATCCAATTCCTTCTTAAATAACACAGATGGATCTTTATCCAGTGATCTGTATGTGGAAGTGTCACTTAGTTGGTTATTGATTTCTGCCTTGTAATCAGTCAAATTCTGTATGACAATTCCGCCCCCCTTATCTGCAGGGCGGATAATGATGTGCTTATATTCTGATAAATTCCGAAGAGCCATCTGCTCTTCCAAAGACAAATTATATTTAATAGCCAGTAAAGCCTCCACGGTCTTGGTGACAGAATCGTCCAAGAGTCTATTAAAACTCTTAATAGAGGGGTTGTGCCCCCGGGGGTCAAATTTGGAACGTGGTCTAAACTGACCATACTGTGTGTCCACCGGGTTAAGAGAAGTCTCTGAGTGTTGAAAATGTTCTATCAGTAGTAATAGATGTGATAGTCGTAATTGATCCACATTCCATTGCAGGGGGTCAAAGTCATTAGTGGGCACAAAAGACAGGCCACGACTTAAGACAGATTTCTCTGCTGAAGTGGGAATATGATTGGAGAGATTAAAAATTAAATCCTCCGTGAGCGAGTATGGGGACGGGTATCTAAATCGGTCACATTGCCCGCCCCTCCGCGTTTGGTGCCTCTTCCTTTTCCTCTGACACCTGGATTCACCGGGGGTTTGTCTAAAAAACCACCAGTACTTGTGGAAGGTGTTTCATTATCTGTTAGTGAGGTACTCTCCCCACTTGAGACATCTCCTGATGTACTGGCCTGTCTCCTGGTAGCGCCTCCATGCTCTGGACACTACGCTGACAGACACAGGAAACCTTCTTGCCACAGCTCGCATTGATGTGCCATCCTGGATGAGCTGCACTACCTGAGCCACTTGTGTGGGTTGTAGACTCATGCTACCACTAGAGTGAAAGCAGCGCCAGCATTGAAAAGTGACCCAAACATCAGCCATAAAGCATAGGAACTAAGAAGCGGTCTGTGGTCACCACTTGCAGAACCACTTTAATTTTGAGAGTGACTCCAAATCCAGACCTCCATGGGTTAATAAATTTGATTTCTCTTAGCTGTTGAGATGTTTTTATGCACAGAATTGTTATAGGGACTGACATAACTATAACTAAAATAAATGCACAGCTAAAGGTTTATTCCAGTGAGACATTTAGTTAATAGGACAGAGTCTTTGTAACGTGTCCCCATATAAACCACATACCCGTTAGGGAAACCAGGAGAACTGTCATAACGAAGCATGAACAAATCCTCTTTCCCCCTGGGTGCTAGAATTTAGAAGAAAATGTGCCACACATTCTCTAGTGAAGTCTCCTGTAACAGCACAACAAAACAAGACTGTGCGTTGATTTAAAGGACTAAGTAAAACTATATACTTTTGTTATCTACATAGAATTTAAAATCCATACCTGGAGAAAAAAACACATTTAAATTTCTTTCCTAAACATAACCGTTGTGTATTGTGCTGGATACATAAAATCATAGAATTTAATGGCAGGTAAAAGCCATATACTCCATTCAGCTCATTCACCTATGGAAACCCTAGACTCTATTTGATCCTCCTTTTTTTTTTTTTTTTTTTATATAACTGTAGAACATCTCTAAGTTTATCTGAAGCACCCTTACTACTGTTCAGTAAAGTATTGTACAAGTACAAGTATCATCGCATGCCCTCATATTCATTTTTTTTAATTTTTTTTTATAACCTTTATTTATAACACACATTGTACAACAATATAAAGCACAAAACAGGTACAGTGCAGAATACTTGTGTCACAAAGATAAATGAATATATGTAGCTGAAAGGTCTCAACCGTGCTTAAATTACTCCAAAGAGCAAGAGACGCGTACAGAGCATACTGACAATAATATCCAAAACGGAAATCATCACAACATGGTACAAACCTATGCCATTGGGACACTTTAATAACTACACATTTGAATTTTGTCTATACCTGTGTTCTTGACATGTTAACATCTCTAATATCAGTTTTAAGATTAAACAGCAATCCAGCATTCAGAACATTATTAAAAATCCTTTTGTATTCAATAGTCAGAAGGATATCTGTCTCAGGGGCTTTGATTGTTTATAACTATGGGGGGATCTCCCATAATTTCTCTAGTTAGATACCAGTCAGTATGATGCAGGCAAGTGTGGAGCTGCCTCTTAACTGTTGTTGGGAGAGTGTCAATATAACTCTCCCAGACATCAAAGAATCTTGCTACCTTGTTGGATCTGTCCATTAATGTTTCAATCAAGTCCATGCGGACTACAAAAGCTGTCTAAAAAGCGGAATACAAAAGCTAATTTGTCTAAAAACAAAGAAAAGGGAGGTGCAGTAGTATGCAGCCATTGCTGAAGAATAGTTTTGCGGGCTGCTCACCTCACCGCCATCTACAGCCGGCCTAAACCTCTGGACACAGTTTGGCCAGAGGGAATGATCCCCAGAATAGCCCACTCTGCCGTCAGGGGAAGATTACTGACCAGGCAGTACTCTGCATATCTTTTGATGGCTAACCAAAAAGGTTTCAGCACTGGACAACCCCACAGGCAGTGATATAGGTCTGCGTTGGGGATATGACAACGTAGACATCGGTCAAAAGGGAGTAAGCGCAATTTAAATCTTTTGCAGGGGGTGAGGTATGTACCATGAAAAATATTAAGGAACAGTTCCGTGTAGATACTGGATGGCATCAGCCGGCACAATCTTACGAATGCCTTGAGGACATCAGGGAAGGCAAGAGTGGGGAATATTTTTGTCCAAAGTATCATGCCCGAGGAAGAGTTTGAGTGATCTAGCGTTTCCCTGAGAAACTTATAGTAACAAGACACGGTTCTCGTATGAAGTGGACTCTTTAACAGGAATCTGTCTAGATCATTACTCCAATCGGCCTTCTGGAAGCCAGAGATTACGGATTGTGCATAATGTGTAGCCTGCAGAAACGCCATATGACCCACCTCCATATCTCTGTTTTTGTCAGCCAACTCCTGGTAAAGGAGAACCCTTCGCTCAGAGATTTTCAACAAGTGACAAACTGCTGTTACCTCCCATCCCTCCATCTATCAAACGGGTAGGACACCACACCGGACTGAAAAGAGGGGTTGCGCAGGAACGGCAAAAAGATGGTATTGGTATTAGAGGCTCCCCATCTCTTGCGCAGTATCAGCTATAATTTTTTAATTTGCCATAGCAGCGGGTTGTCTCTCGTTTCCTGCGGGAGTAGTTGAGGAGGGGTATGCAAGAAAGCTATCAAACTTGTTCCCCCCAGAAAATTCTCCTCTAGTTCAATGTCTGTGTAAATGTTTGTGTTATGTAGCCAGTCCTTGAGATGTCGCAGCAAGGCAGCCTGGCAGTACTTGCTTGCGTCTGGTAGGTTAATACCCCCATTCTGTTTCGGTTGAAGTAGTTTCTGAAGGCTAATTCTGGCCCGTTTCCCTTGCCAAATAAATTTGCGAAATAAACAATTAACCCTCTTAATGTCAGGTCCTGTGAGCAGATAAGTGAGAACCTGCAGTGGGTAAAGCAATCTCGGGAACGATATCAACTTAATTAAGCTGGCCCGTCCTGTAAAGGAGAGCTGCAATTCCCTCCATCCTCCCGGCTCCCTTTCCATCACCTCTATACCTGCTGTGATGTTGATACAGTAAATGTTTGCATTGTTTATTGGTAAAAGAATACCCAAATATTTAAGGCTATCCGCTACCCATGTAATAGAAATATTTCGTCCCCAGTTCGAGTTTACGACCCCCGGCTTAAGGCACAGAGCTTTAGATTTGTCAAAATTCACTGTGAAACCGGATACTGTGCCAAACACTTGAATTTTCCGCAAAAATGGGGCCAAGATTTCTCTAGGATTGGACAGGTATAGCAGAATATCATCTGCAAATGCATATAACTTGGTTTCCTTCCCCCCTATCTTAATCCCCTGAAACGGTTGCCAGCTTTGCAGAGTTCTGATTAATGGGTCTAAAGCTATGTCAAAGAGGAGGGGCGACAGGGGGCATCCCTGTCTGGTTCCTCTCTGCATGAAAATTTTCTCACTCCTCAAACCATTAATAAGCAGGTGTGTAAAGGGACAGGTATAAAACTCACTGATTAAATTCAAGAAGTCTCCTCCTATACCTCTGACGAGTAGAGTGCGAAACATATGGGGCCATAAGACTGTATCAACGCCTTATTTGTGTCTAGGCTTAGTAAGACAGTTTGATTTTTTTGTCTATATTGGACGCTATGATTGCCGCTATGGCCGTCCGGATTCCCCTTACTGCGTTACGTCTGCGGACAAAGCCCAATTGATGGTATGTTACCAAAGTGGGCATCAGTCTTTGTAATCTTTCCGCCATTATGGAAGCTAGAATTTTGAAATCGCTATTTAGTAGCGTAATGGGTCTATAGGAGGAGACTAGCTGGGGGTCCCTATCTGGTTTGGGAAGTAAAACTGTGTTCGCCTCGTTAAAGTCCGGGAATTGCAATCTGCCTCTGTGTATAGCTCTATACAAATCGAGTAAAACAGGAGAGATATGTACCTGTAGTATTTTATAATAGTCCGGGGGTAGGCCGTCTGGACCAGGGGATTTACCCAGTTTCAATTTTTTAAATGCGTTAAGTTCCTTCATTGTTATATCGCTATTCAAAGATTCAATGTGATCTGCCGTCAGTTTGGGGAGCTGTGCTTTGCTTAAGATATGTGCGTGCATAGCAGAGTCAAATGGCTGCGACTCATATAGCGATTTATAATAATCCGTAAAACTTTCAATAATAGAGTTTGTCGGTCAAGATAGGTGAATGGGAAGTACGCCTAATGGCTACGATTTTAGGTCTAGGTCTTTTACTACGTACAAGAGTCTGCCCGGCTTATTTCCCCATCTATAGTACTTCTGTGTCCGAAAATCTAAGGAGTGCTGTGCCTGTGCCACTAAAAAGTCATCCATGAGTTTGCGTGCTTGCCTATATTCTCTGTGGGTGACATCACTTGGGTCATCCACAAACTTCTTAAATGTTTCCCTAACTGACTCTCGGAGTGAATTACCCTTGGCTTCGGATTCTTTGCGTTGCCTACTCACGTAACTAATTATGTGTCCACGGAGCACTGACTTGGACGCCCTCCAAAACAATACGTGATCATCCAAGTGTTCAATGTTGTCGTCAACATAGGCAAGCCATTTCTCAATTAAAAATTTGCGGAATTCCTCCGAGGCAGTCAGGTAGCAGGGAAAGCGCCAATTGTATCCCACCCCTGTAGGTCTGGTGTAACGTAGAAATATGGACGTTGGGGCATGGTCTGATACCACTATATCATGGATATCCGTGGAATCCACTTGCGTGACCAGGGCCTCAGAGATAAGAAAGTAATCAATCCTAGAGACCGAGCGATGAACCGCCGACTGAAAGGTAAATGAGCGGTCATCAGGATTCATTAGACGCCAGGGGTCAACCACTTGGAGTGAGGTTTTTAACGATTGCAATGAACTCCAGCTACTATTGTCCCTAGCGGTCGTCGGAGGACTCCTATCTAGGGAGAAATCATTGACGAGATTAAAGTCGCCCCCTGTAATCAAGTGGCCGTTTAGCCTAGAGGACATAACCTGTAGTAATGAATTGAAGAAAACGTAAGAGGAAGAGTTGGGAGCGTAAAGACTGAGGAGTGTATATTTAATAGTTTGAATTGTAACGTCCGCTATGATATACCTACCCTCCGGGTCAGT
The DNA here is from genome assembly GCA_011038615.1 of Limnodynastes dumerilii. Classification (NCBI taxonomy): domain Eukaryota; kingdom Metazoa; phylum Chordata; class Amphibia; order Anura; family Limnodynastidae; genus Limnodynastes; species Limnodynastes dumerilii. The sequence goes on along the minus strand of WWET01002879.1, from coordinate 115,962 downwards.
AATTACCTCGCCTAAATAGTAATCTAGATTTTTATTAAAAATGATAGCTACCCCTCTGGTCTTATTGCGAAAGGATGCCGAGAGACAATCCCCAATCCATCTGTCACGCAGTGCAGACTCCTTGCATCTCCTCCATTGAGTTTCCTGAAGAAATGTTATATCAGGCCGTAGTGACTTAAGGTGTGCGGAAACCCTTTTACGTTTTATTGGCGTATTTAGGCCTCCCACATTCCATGACGTCATCCGAAACCCCTCAATCCTACTCAATATCTGAGAAGGTGTGGACAGACTCCCCCAAGACAGATAAGCCCTATGCAAGTGTTGGTAAATCAAGGATTTTGATTGTTACAAAATTGAATAACGTTTGTACAATGTGTTAATACCACTTTTTCTACAATTTCCCAACCCAAATAAACATAGAGAAAACTCTGGGTATAAAACAACCGAGTCTCCTCGTAAAACAACTTCACGGGACTGGCAGCCCCCCCTCCCTCCCACCTTCTGCCAGAGCCTGTGTTACAAACAAGAAAACTAGCTGCCCAATAGGCACTCTTAATCCAACTGCCATTTTAGAAGTATTTCAATGAACAAATCGGGCACCAGCCCTGAGGGTCGTTACGACTCACATTTAAAAAAAAATAATAAATGGTAACTAATTGTCATCAGCAGCTTCCCGTGGAACAGGTGAGCGAGGGGGTCTATGTCCCTGAATATGATGCAAGGCTTCTTACGGATTAGTAAAAAACACATTCCGCCCGTTTTCCAAGATCCGCAATTTGGCTGGGTACAAGAGTGCGAATCTTATGTTTTGTTCAAATAAAATTTTACATACCCCTGAAAACGCCTTGCGTTTCTGTGATACCAACTGCGAAAAATCTTGAAAAATCGTAATGCGTGCATTATCCACTGTCAGGGTTTTAGTCTTACGATAGGCAACAAGAATTGCTTCCTTCCCCCTAAAGTCTACAAATTTTGCTATCAGAGGCCTACAAGAATTGTTACCCCTTTGTCCCTCAGGACCCAATCTATGTGCCCTTTCAATCTGGATCGGGCATGCGCCCTCCTCCAACCCCAGAGCCACCGGGATACGTGAGGACAGGAAATTCATGAGCTGAGACCCTTGCACACTCAGGCACCCCGATGAATCTAAGGTTATTCCTCCTATGTCTGTTTTCGAGATCGTCTATCTTTTCTGTGAGACTTTTGATGGTGTTTACATGACCGTCAACCAGGTTCTGGAGAGACGCCATACGGTCTTCAGAGTCACTTACTGTTTCCTCTAGTGCCGTGACTCTGTTAGTATTAGACTCAATTTTTGTGAGCGCAGCATCAAAGGTGGATTGCATGCGCTCAAACTTGATGTCGATCTGAGGGAGTATAACCTTAGATAACTTGTTGGCCATCTGTATCAAAGATTCCTGTGGGAGTGGGGTACCCGATGGGACACTGGTCTCCTGTTGGGGTTCACCATCTGAGGAGGGCGAGGGTGGGGGTCCTGCCTTATTACCCGCATTTCTGTGTTTACCCATTTTAGCAGGTGACGCCTGTGATTTTTGCCCTGATCTAGACCTGTCTAAAAATTTCTCCATACCACAGTAAGCGATGACAACTATCTGATGCTCGGGAGTCACATTAGATCAGTAAAACATACAAAGGTAAGCTGTACCCAGGGCCCTAGTCCCTTCAGTAGCGCACTACATACACATTTGCCTATTACATTTTAAAGCAATACTGGTTCCGCAGGTTATTCAGCAACAAAGTTGTTATTACACCCTGTGAATATTAGTGCTTATGAGAGCTAGTAGTTAGGCCACTCCTAACGACCTTTACAGCACAGGCAACAAGCTATAATACAATATATATCACAAATTATGCAAGCGAAAAGCAGATGTGCAAAGGTTGAGCCATGTATATAAATCAGACCAGAAAGCAGTCCAGGTGATGGTTCCCAAACGCCGTGCACTTTACCAAGGGGTCACTCCAGTCCCGCGAGTCCTGCAAAGAAATTTGTTACAAGAGGAAAGGCTGGAACGGAGGAAAAGAGTGAGAAAAGAAGAGGGAAGGGGGCAGATGTAACAACAAAGAGTACAGGGGATATAGTAATCTCCACTCAAAGCATGCACTAAGCAGTCCTTTCTTCCACCAAGGTGTGCCACCAGGGGTAAATGTTGTCAGTTACTCTTGTGAAGGAGAACCGCAAATATTAGGCATAGGCTTGGTGTCTCGACAAGTGGTGCAGCTCTCCCGCCAGGGTCCTTGCCGTGTCTGCGCCTTCCCGCTACTTAAGATGGCGGACGGCTTCACATGTGCGCGGTGTCAGTTGAGCTATGTGGCCACACCGACCACAGACTTCCCGAGCGGCTTGACCGTACCTGCTACCCGGTCCTTCTCAAAGTCCGGTGCGCGATCACGCTTCCCGATTCCCGTGCCTTCCTCCGTGTTTCAGGCCTCCGTTAGGCCGGACTCCTGGGCGTAGAAAACGGTCCTGCAGTCCAAGCCACACTCGGCGACTGGTCACACTCTGCTCCTTTGTACCGTCCGATGTCCAGAGTGGGGGATTGTGTGCCAAAAGGGGTCCGATGGCGATAGAATCAGGCTGCAGGACGGAGCACAACTAAAATGCGGCCATACTCGATGCGCCACCCACCGGAAGTCACATGCCCTCATATTCTAATATGTTTTCTTTAAAGTATGCTTCCCTCTTCACATGGTTAAAAACATAAATATACTCGAAAGCTTCCATCATTTTTAACTTCTCTTCACCAAACTGTACATTCTTGATTGTTTCATCCTATCATAGAATGCATTAATGCTAGTTTGGGCATCTAACACATCTCAAAAACCGCAGGCAATTTTTAGCATTGGATGAATGCGCATGTTTACGCATGGGACTTGCTTGAGCTGATATTTCCTTCTTACATCAATGCTGATATTTTCTCCAGAACTTTAGTCCATTCCTCCCTTATAATGTTAACCTCATTTTGATTAACAGTATATTAGGCAAATGGTAAGTATAGACTCTTAGAGGAGTTCTTGAATTGAAAGCCACTTATTTTATTTTTATTTTTTTTTTTTTTTACATGGACAGTTTAATTACTTTATAAAAACTTAATACAATGTCATATACAGTGCATCCTGAAAGTATTCACAGGGCTTCACTTTTCCCACATTGTGTTATGTTACAGCCTTATTCCAAAATGGAATCAATTTATTTTTCCCTCAAAATTCTACACACCATACCCCATAATGACAACGTGAAAAAGGTTTTGGGAGATTTTTGCAAATGTATTAAAAATCAAAAAACCAAGAAATCAAATGTACAAAGGTATTCACAGCCTTTGCTCAATGTTGATGCACGTTTGGCAGCAATTACAGCCTTAAGTCTTTTTGAATATGATGCCACATGTTTGGCACGCCTCTCTTTGGGCAGTTTCACCCATTCCTCTTTGCAGCACCTCTCAAGCTCCATCAGGTTGGATGGGAAGTGTCAGTGCAGAGCCATTTTCAGATCTCTCCAGAGATGTTTAATCGAATTCAAGTCCGGGCTCTGGCTGGGCAACTCAAGGACATTCACAGAGTTGTCCTGAAGCCACTTTGATATCTTGACTGGTTAGGATCGTTGTCCTG
>WWET01002879.1:79663-97596 GCA_011038615.1 Limnodynastes dumerilii | reverse complement strand
GGTCTTGCCCCCCCCCCCCCCCCTTGTTTGTCTCCAGCCATGCAATATCCATCTCATGCCCATGTCCAGGACTTTTCCTGTGCACTGGAATAAACTTCCGCCTTCAGTCAGACTCTCCCCCTCATTAAATCCAAATACTCAGCGCTGAGGTATCTGGTTGTTAGCACTAATAAGCACCCGTGTGGCAAAGTTATCTAATAATAACAAATCTGCACGTTCTAATTCTGCTCACCAAGGGAGAGCTACTTCCCTAAGTAAAAGAATCAAATGAAAGAAAAAGGGAGCACTATGTAGGACTAGAAGATTTATTAAACATGTAAAACCTGCTGTAATAACAGCTATATTCACATAAAACGATAATATATTGGTCACAATAACCATAAAAACATTAAGATGCAGTTTCGTGGTATGGAGACGAGTGCTGTATATCAGGGGCCCCTGAAATTATGTTAATGTCTCAAAGTGGAATAGACGTTGGAGGGTTATGCTGGTAAATAAATATACCCTCTTAAGCAGTTAAAGATATGGGTTCCACATATATAGGAGCATGTATGGTTGAAAACAACGTTCAACTTGATAACACGGTGGGTAGGTGTATGAGCTGAGAGGAGGATTCTTCTGATAAATAGGATGAAAGGAAAATGAATGAGCAACTCACGGTGTTGCTGTCGTGGACTAGAAAGAACTCCAGAGTTTGGAATCGCTCGCTGCTAAGATGTAAATCATGAGCTCTGGATTAGAGACTCCAGTGGCAGTAGGATCCGCAGCGGTGCTGTATAATATCTGGGTAGATGGTTAAGTCCAGTGTTGTAGCCAAAGAGGGTGGCCACTCCGATGATGGGAGCTGGCTGGCTATCGTTACATAAGAGGTGGACCCAGATGTGGGTCTTGCCGTCCGGACAGAAGCTCCAGCCGAAGCCTTAGATGGTACCAGTGAGTGGATAATTAAAAGCTCAGTAGCGCTAACAAGTAGCGTGTAGTAACGATGTTCTACCGCATAGGTAATAGAAGCTTCAATAGAAAGAAAGTATGACGTGGATGGTTCTGACAATATGGTAGTATATTCCAATGATAACTTTATAAGATAATATAGCACTCGAACTCAGTATGCCGTTCCTGCTAATGCGTTTCTCCTAGATCAGGTTTTCTCAGAGTAAGTCAGTTGATTATACCAGATGATTTAAATAGGTCGCTGTGAACTACAGATAACAGTCACGTGCAATGAAAACGGGTGCAATAAGATTGGCAATGATAATAACATCTATACCATTGCTTATATAAAGAAATATATATGTATAATAACAATTTCTATACACTTTCAGACATTTGTGCACTTCTTAAGCAGAAAGTAAGCAGACTAATAGTAATAATAAATAGCTCTATTAGATGTAATACAAAGAAAACCGAAACATAAATAAAAATAAGAATGAAAAATAAAAATTAAATGAAAGAATAAAAACATAATACACAGCACTAACGAATGACTAATAAATCCTAAAATAAGAATACAGTGATATGTACACATAATAAAAATAGTAAATAACGGATTACGCTGCGATTCTATATAAAGAGATATAATAAGATATAATAAAAAGGGTGGAACATGTCAATATAACCTTAATAGAATATATTGCATGATGGGAATAGTGATTTATAGTAACGATACATAGAGAGGACACTTGATTGATTGATAAAATAAATGATTTAATGGTAAATGATTAGATTAACTGCATGATATAGAACGGATCAATATTAAAGGAACAAATCCAAATGGAAAAAATTATATATAACTCCAAAACACTGGATGTGTATACGGTAGATAGTAAATATGGAAAGGGTGGTGTGATTCGAGTCACCACTAGTAGTTGATAGACAAGGGATACTTTTAAATTTGGGATGGATGTGTGTATATCTATGGATACTAAAAATGGTTCAACTCTATGGATTTATTTAAACCTTGTGGGTTGAGGGTATCCAACTGATAGATCCAGAATGATTCTATTCTGCATAGTGACAAGAAACGATCACCACCCCTACCAGAGGGAGTAATAAGTTCAATAGCTTTGATGGTAATGACTGATATATCTCCATTGTTGTAGTTTTTGATATGCCGTGATACAGAATGCATCATGTTTCCCTTCAAAATGTTACGGCGATGCTCCATTAATCGAATACTAAGCGTGCGAACCGTCAGCCAACATATTGCATGCCGTAACTGTACGATATAAGATAGATTATGTAGGTGGATTTACAATTCATGTATGATTGGATGGAAAAGGATTCTCCCTTAACTGAGGAGGTGAAACATGAGGCATTATCCTTCTCAATAAATGAGCATGATGTACTTTTGGAATGGTGACAGCAAAAGAAACCTTTTGGTTTCGGAGGTAACCAAGTAAGATATTTATCCCTACCAACAAGGGTATTTTTTGGCCTAAAGTGGCTACAGACCAATGGCTTCCAATATTTCTAGCCTTTTTGAAAAAAATTGTTTGATTCGGATCTAAGAAGGGGGATCGTATGCGATCCAGTTGGAGTATCGGGTAATTCTTTTGCAATATTTGTTTCATTTTATGTGAGTAGGAATTGAATTGAGTTACGGAAAAGGGAGTTAGCCCTTTCATATCACTTTTAGATAACCGGTTCTATTTGAATCTGTTGTTTTTCTGAGTGTTTTGTAAAAGTGTGGATCTGTCAAGTTCCAAAGCTTTCTGGAAGGCAGAATCTATAAATGGTCTAGGATAACACTGTTTTAAAAAATTGTCCACTAAGAGCAGACTCTGAGATAAAAATATATTCCTGGAGGAACAGTTCCTCCGAATCCGGAGGAACTGGCCGGCAGGGATGTTATCCTTCCATAGGGCATAGTGGCAACTATCATAATGCAGGAATAGACTGGCGTCTACTTCCTTACGGTAGTTGCTAGCGTGTAGAGTATGATCGAGTGCTGTGACGTCGAGGTAATTAATAGAGACCTGACTCTCAGTATGGATAAATTTAAGACCGTATGTGTTGTTGTTGAGATGTAATATAAATTGTGAAACCGATTGTGAGTCCTCTTTCCAAACAAAAAATAAATTGTCGATATATCTGGCATAGGAGACCAGGTTCTCCCAAAATGGGCCCTTCCAGATATATGTATATTCGAAGTGGCCCATGTATAAGTTGGCATAACTTGGGGGGAACATGGTCCCCATTGCCGTGCCATGACACTGTAAATAAAAAGATTGATCAAAAGTAAAAAAGTTGTGATGAAGAATAAAATTAATTGATTCCAAAATAAAATTTTGGAGTGTGTAGTCAAATGAATGTTCAGTTAGTCTGTTCAACAGCTTTAATGCCTAGGTCATGGGGGATATTACTATATAATGCCTCAACGTCACAAGTCACCAGCACATAATCATCCTGCCAGTCAATTTGTTGGATAAGTTGGAGGAAGGCCTTGGTGTCTTTCAGGTAGGATTTTAATTCTTGGATTAGCGGTTGGAGATAGATGTCCAACAACTGCGAAAAATTGCAAGTTAGGGAGTTAATCCAAGATATAATGGGTCTCCCTGGGGGTGCACTGATGGATTTGTGCACCTTGGGGAGACAATAGAAGGTGGGGGTGGTCGGGAACTGAACAGAGAGAAAATTCCAGGTTTCCTTAGTTATAACATGGTATGTTTTATATGTTTTTAACCAGTTATTAAATTTATCTTTCTACTGGACACTAGGGTCTGAAGGTAATTTGGTGTAGAATTTAGTGTCTGATAGTTGTCTCAGACATTCAGCTTTGTAATCATCTCTGTTCATCACGACAACCCCCCCTCTCTTTCTATTTCTATTCTATTCTATTACCTGTGCGGTATAACATCGTTACTACACGCTACTTGTTAGCGCTACTGAGCTTTTAATTATCCACTCACTGGTACCATCTGCAGCTCCGGCTGGAGCTTCTGTCCGGACGACAAGACCCACGTCTGGTTCCACCTCTTATGCAACGGTAGCCAGCCAGCTCTCATCATCGGAGTGGCCACCCTCTGTGGACTTAATCATCTACCCAGATATTATACAGCACCCGCTGCGGACCCTACTGCCGTTGGAGTCTCTAATCCAGAGCTCACGATTTACATCTTAGCAGCGAGCGATTCCAGACTCTGGAGTTCTTTCTAGTCCGTGACAGCAACACCGTGAGTGCAATCATTCATTTTCCTTTCATCCTATTTATCAGAGGAATCCTCCTCACAGCTCATACGCCTACCCACCGTGTTATCAAGTTGAACGTTGTTTTCATACATACATGCTCCTATATATGTGAAACCCATATCTTTAACTGCTTTAGAGGGTTTATTTTTTTACCAGCATAACCCTCCAACGTCTATTCCACTTTGAGACATTAACATCATTTCAGGGGCCCCTGATATACAGCACTCGTCTCCATACCACGAAACTGCATCTTAATGTTTTTATGGTTATTGTGACCAATATATTACCATTTGTTTTATGTGACTATAGCTGTTATCACAACAGGTTTTATATGTTTAATAAATCTTCTAGTCCTATATAGCGCTCCCTTTTTCTCCCCCACATTGCAGGTCTTCAAGCGCTCACACAAAACGCACCTGTTCAGGCTAGCCTACTCCTCCGCTACTTAACATCCTCACTGCATCCTACATCTATCCCTTGTTCTCCTTCCTTCTCCCTCTCCTTTGCTCACAGCAACAGTCCACTTCCTTCCCTCTCCTTATGTCTTCTGTAAGTTCATCCCTCCCACTTAGTGTGTTAGCTCACCTGCGCAGGCCACTCCATCCTAGTGTTGTTCCCTCCTTTACCACCCCCTCCTCACTTCGTACCCTCTTTTATATTCCTCTGCTGCCCTTTTATCCTGTCCCCACCTGATGGCTCCCTGTCAACCACTCACTGCGCTCTATTCCCTCCTCTCTGTTCTGCCATGCTTGACACCTTGCATTTTGCCTTCCTGTCTGTGCTTGCTTCACTTTATTATATTTTTGTGATATTCTTATATTTATATTGTATTTTATTATGTACTATGCTGTCCATCCCTGTCCTGTATGTCTGTACTGTATTTTGTTGTTGTATTTTATACGGCACTGTGGGCACCTTATAAATAAACGATAATAATAATCTAAATCCCCATTTCTCCATCTTGTGTCTCCAGTCATCAAATCTCCCTACCGCCCCTTGAATTCCACAAACATCAAATCTCCAACTTTTCTCTTTAAAAAGTCTCTCCTCTCTCATAATTACTATACCTTACTTTTTGCTGCATGTGCTCTGCAGTAAATAACGCTGATGTGAACTCAGGAAGTAAGTTCCAGGTGACAGGATGTACAGACTTTCTGCTTCTAGGCAATGGCACATCGTTGCTGGAAAGCCTGTACAGCTAATCAGAGGACAGACACTGTCTGCAGGAATGAAAGCTGGAAGGGTGATAGCATTGGACGGGTGGTAAGCATGAAATAAAAGGGCTTGGGGAGAACACTGCTTCTACTAATTGGTGAACATGTACAATAGAATGATTCATCAGTGAATATGTAATAAAGCATATTCACCCACAGGAACAAAGCAGTAAGTATTTAATACAATGTGGATGTACACACCATAATAAATATTTACCTACACTTATCTGAATAACCTCCCCATCCTATGGCTCAGTAGCCATTTCCCTGTCCATCTGGACAACTTACTAATAAGTGCATGTTTGTTGCTTTGTTCCTGGGATGAGTGTTATGATTTTTATAAAATAATTCTGGTTTGTGGTCACCTTACAGTGACAATTTCTATTTTTCTTTGCCTTTGAACCGTGTACCTACCTTGTCTTAGAAGTGACTAGCATGTATGCCCGTGTTACTCTGGCATATTCTCTGTTTTGTCAATGGTTTGGCTTACTTTTTACAATACTAAAGTATTAGTTTTAAAGTACATAGATAAAGATACAATGTAGAAAATTGGAGCAAGAGAATTGAATAGCACATGCCATTTTTTCCCTTCTTGAAATGAAAGCTGTAGTGATGACTGTCAATTACACAAGGCTTTTCAGCTAAATGGTTAGGTAATATGTGGTGTGGTTTCTTAGTACTCCTAAGCAATAGACTGTAATTAGTGCAAATTGCACAGCTAAAACAGATGTCCTGCAGCTCAGATCAACTTGTTTCAATTCTTTTTAAATACCTGTATATGTTGATCATTCTTCTATTCAGTGACTTACTGAAAAAGTTACTTTAATTGATTCCATATGTCTTTTATTAGTGCTTATAGATTTTCTGTCTTAAAGATGCTGCATGTTACAGATTTCTGTGCTCATTGGCAGTATATATTGACCTTGTAATTGTAGCAGATATATCTTGTCAATGCTTATTAGCCTTAATTTCACATTCTGTTGTGATTATTTATAACTAAAAAACAAACACTGCTCGCTCTTTCATGTGTGTTAATGTCTAATCCACTTAACGTTGCTAACATATTAATTTATGATCATTGCCTTGTCAATATATACACACAAAATGGTGTTTGCTCAAATTCATTTATAAATTAATCTAGAGCAGGATCTAGAAAGGAATGGGGAAATCTCACATATACAAATTAACCATTAACTAACCATGACATTCTATCTTTAAAATAAATGTCAAGAGAAATTCATTACATATATTTACAAATATATGATAAGACACCAGCCACTTACAAGGCTTCTCTGTTTTGGTGGTTCTAACTCTAATACTGTCGGAGTCCCAACTTTATCATGCACTTTTAAATTGAGAGCTCGCCCACCGCCAATGTCCCCAAGTCTCCAAAATAGCCTCTCTCAGCTGCTATCCCAGACCAGCTTTAAAACAAACACAAAAATGGAGGTTGCTCAAATCAATTTATAAATTAATCTAGAGCAGGAGCTAGAAAAGTATAGGGAGTTTACACAGATAAAAAGTATTAGTTAAGATGAATAATTAAAGCTGGGTAGTAGTAAGTTAAGATGAATAATTAAGTTACTACTATAACATTATACAATCTTATTCTATTTAGAATGTATTATATATCTTGTACATGAAGGGGTTAGTAGAAAGAAAGAAGTAGTGATGCCCCTTTATAGACCTCACCTAGAATACTATGTTCAGTTATGGAGGCCATACCTCCAGAAAGACATATATATATTAGAGACTGTGCACAGAAGAGCAACTAAAATAGTCCATGGCCTGTGTCACAAATCATACCAAGAAAGGCTAGAGGAACTAAACATGTATAGCTTGGAGCAGAGAAGGGAGAATCTCAAACTTAATTGAAGGTAAATAGAGCCTAGGGTCAGTATAGTTTTAATTAAACAACTGGGCAGACTGGATGGGCCATGTGGCTCTTATCTGCCGTCACTTTCTATAAAAAAGGTACCCCAGCATTCCTGTAACTAACCATGACATTCTATCTTTAAAATAAATGTTAGAGAGATTTGTTGCAAACATTTGCATTTGACATTTATTTTAAAGATATAATGTCATGGTTAGTTGCTGGTTAATTACAAGAGTGCTGATTACACACACACACATACACAAAATAGAAGTTGCTCAGATCAAGTTATAGGTTAATACAAACAGGAGCATGAAAGGCAGGGGTAATCTGCGATCAACAGAATCAATGGAAAGAAAACGCCCCAGCAACACTGCCATTAACCAGTAACAAACAATTCCATTCTGTCTGTGAAATAAAAAAATAAAACTCAGAGACGTCTGTTACATATATTTGCAATATGTATGATAAGCCACCAGCCACCATCAAGGCCTGTGTGTGTGTGTGTGTGTGTGTGTGTGTATATATATATAATATATATATATTTGTGTGTGTGTGTGTGTGTGTGTGTGGATTGTTTTGTTTTGGTATTGCAGGTTGTAAAATCATGAATTGGAAAGGTTTCTTAGTACTATATGATTTGCAGATATTCTCTTATTCTGGTTGATGATACAATGCTTGCAAATGGGACAGTCCTTTGGATAAAATTACTACAAGGTTTTTCCTACATTACATTCCTCATGTCAAGATGTTGTGCACGGATATGCCAATGTTTTCTGATTGTATATTCCATCACTTTAAGCACTCTATTACTAGTTTTGTAATAAATGGTAGGGTTTGGAGATATAGGTGTATATCTGTCCATGTGTTGTTTTTTTTTCACCTTTTATATAGTGGTGTTAACCTTTTGGTTTTGAGTACCCTTTGTTGAAGAACTGGCATTTGTTACTGGCCCATGGGTATGTTTTGGAACCAGAGTTCATCTTGGTTGCTCCCCATCAGGTTATTGGAGTTTATGTCCATGGGCTTTCCAAATGTTTAGTCAAATATGTCCCTTTTTCCACATAGATTGAAAGGTACAGGAAATCTACTGTTATAGTGCTTTGGTTGTATTTGAGCTCAATGTTAAAGTTATTGTGAATCAGAGGTTCACAGAAGACTTCTAAGGTGTAATGTAATTAGTAATGCTCCAGATAAATAACATGATAAAGAACCTCAGAAGATTCATAATGTGTTGTGGAGCCGTTGGCAACAATTCAAGTGTTTTTCTACTGACCCGATAATATTTTAACGGTCACTATCTCAGGAGATGCTCTGCATCTATCCCCTGCTGTATGGTTTTTAGCTTTGAGAATACTATACCTTCTCAGGCAGACAGATCATTCTTTCTACTATATGTGAATGTGTGTGCCATTACATTAAAGGTTTTTTTATTATAATTATGAATACATTTTTATGTTTTTGTTTTTTTTCTTAATAAATCCTTACATTTGTACTATTTATAACAGATTAGAATTTCTTAAATAAGCACCTTCATTCAAAACCCTGAAACCATTTAATATTGAATTCTACATATCCATTTTCACACAGCTTAGAGCGTCCACTTGTTAGCAATTACTGATATCTTCACTGCAAAATAGCAATGATGATTTAAGGACAAGCTCTGGGTGAGTTTGTAATTGGTAGATTGGGTAGGGCAGGCAAATATTGGAGAGACTTTCTTGATACTAATCAATTTTCTTAAGTAACTTCATTTATCTTTTCAGGATTTGCCTGTTGCTTCTGTAGGGTTTTTGGTTCCACTCAGCTCGGGAATTTAAGGCATTGTAGAGAGCTGATCTCTCTTCATCCAAACAGTTGATTCTTTGTCAGCCAGACACACAAAAAATAATTTTACTCCAAATCAGGATTGATACCTGCCCTTCAAAGGATATTGGAAACATACATACTTTGTAAAATACATTAATTTATTGTTTTTATTTATTTAAAACTTTTTTTTTTAATTAAGTGTTTTTTTTAAAGAAACGAAGCTGATTGGGTCTTTTTTGACCCAATCAGCTTCTTTCTGTGCGACCCGTGTTACAAAAAACACGGGTCGCACCGTTCACACTGAGGGCGACACGGGTCAGACACGGGAATTACCCCTCGTTAAATCCCGTGTCTGATTCCCGGGTCTCTCTACCCGGGTCGGGTGTGGTGTGACCGTTCACACTGAGCCTAGACCCGGGATTTTCGGTCTTGCCCCGGCAAAGTCCCGGGTTTTTGGCTCAGTGTGAACGGGGTATTAATGATAAAGTTTCTTCAGAGAATGCTTCGGGTCTCTCTACCCGGGTCGACGCGGGTGTGACCGTTCACACTGAGCCTAGACCCGGGATTTTCGGTCTTGCCCCGGCAAAGTCCCGGGTTTTTGGCTCAGTGTGAACGGGGTATTAATGATAAAGTTTCTTCAGAGGCAAGAATGCTTCCATTGTGAGGAGCAAGTTATCACAGTGGTTTAGTTTACATGCAACTTCCCTCCTGTTGGAGGTTTGAAGTTGAAATTGTGAATCGTGCAGATATGTTCTGATTGTGGCTCTTGGATTTATATGCAAATATCGGTGCTCATAAAACACCCACTTAAGTCTGGATCTGGTACTAAATCTGTTTATATTTTTGTAATTTGGTAATTTGTAACTTTCATTCTACTAGTGTATAGTAAAATGTTATTTGTGTGTGTGTTTTCTCAATGTTACATTGTAAAAATATAACCATTTTCTTATTTTTACAGAGTATTTCAATCATGGAGACAATTCTTCAGGAACGATTTGGCTGTCCTTTTTCCTAACACTGAACTTTTAGGACCTTCTAAAATACATCACGACACATTATGAAGACTTTATTGATGCATGGTTCTTTCAGCGTTCAGTTGTGTTTTATGACTAAAACATTCAAAGATCTTACTGAACTATTTGTTAAATTGGATTTTACAACGGATTTGAAAGTTAGTGCTTTCTAACAGTTCATGAGTATGAGAAACACAATTATGTACAAATACCTCTGCTTTTCCTTACTTTTATACATTGTTTATAGGAAGTGATCCTCATGTAGCATTTTTAAGTAAATCTTTTTCAAGGAAGTAATGTGTAACAAGTGTCTTTGGCCTATTTAGTGAGTAAATACAACATAAATTAATAGAATAATGAGAAGGTACCAACAGGGTGTAAGTTTGCAGGCAACTTGCCACAGCATAAATAGGCTGACTACTAGTGTGCAACACTAACTTAGCCATTGGTAGTCCTATACATTTATCAGGAGTATACAAAGTCTAAATCATAGAATTTGCTTCTGAATATGCTTAAAAATGTATGTTATTGATTTATTGTAATTGGCAATAAACAATGTTTGATTTTATTGTCTTCATAAAATTATGTAATACACAGTTTTTCCTCATGTAGCGTGAGCAATATTTTTTTTTCCGAAGTGTCTTATATGTTTCAAACTTGTAAAATACAGTAACAAAAGAATGGTAGATAGTGCCCTTGGATACATTATTTTTTTTTGCAGCAGGAGAAGATAAATGCAACAATTTATTTTAAAGCAAAAGATAACACATAGTTTTATAACTAGAGATAACTTTAAAACTTGTGAAACAAAAATGCATTTATTAGGAAAAAAAAGAAACAATTTTAACTAGCAGATATTATCCCTTCAATAAACATATGTATAGGACTTTATTAACAAGCAATATATTCTATTTATAAGGTTCTTGTTTGGAAAGCTGATAAGATGAGCACCTCCATACACTAAGGTTTGCTCAAGGGTGGCCATGGCATAGTTTATCAAACAGTATGTTCCTGGGAAACCCTTCCACATGTGTATGCATGTGCTATGTACAAAGTGTAATGCCACAATAAGTCCAGTCTTTCATTCTCTTTTTCTCATAGAAAATGTTTTACCCAACTTCTATGGCTTATATAACATTGATCAACCAAATATTTCTTTCTTTTTGTCACAAGAGTGAATATAAGTTCAGCTAATAGTTTTTCTGTGCTTAATTCAACATTATTTTAGTATGACTATCACGTTTCTTAATAAATTAGACAATTTAACACACTTAAAATGTTGATGCATATGATTTCCTGCTGTGATTTTCCTCAAGAGGTCTCTTAAGGAAGCAGCATTAGTCAGCCAGCATACTTGGACTCCACTTGCCCTGATACCGCTTTTCCAATACGGAAATGTCCTGGTATAACTGTTTGCCTTGTTCATCGTTGACTGCCCCAAAATTGACTGGAAAGAAGTCCTTGGCTAGATTTACTAAACTAAGGAAGAATGGAGATGTTGCCTTTAACTACCAATCAGATTCTGATTCAGAGCTAGAATCTCATTGGATACTATGGGCAACATCTCCTTTTCTTTTCCACAGTTTAGTAAATCAAACCCCATGTGTGAATCAAAGAATTAGACTTTCAGAAACATATTACATCTCATGGTCTTGTCAGAGTTTAGGAGATTGTCCACTGTTTCTTGTAGTTGTCTACCTTACGGTTTTCTAAATTTTGAAAAATTCTCTTAATGGACTTCCATGCAGCGCTTTTATTCTGATTAAGCAGACCATTAAAGCTCCCAGTTCCCAGCATTAGTTCTCTTAGTTGAGGGCCTCTAATCCTCCGAATTAGTTTTTTCTTAGTACAAATGCTTGTCCACTTTGATTCGTTCATGGGGTTAATGTTTGCTTTGGGCACTGCTTACAAACAATACTTTGTGAAACAGAGTTGTAGTTCCAGCAAAATAGAAATTACTTTTATATCACAGACATATGCCATTTGTGTTCTTTAAATTTGATTTTATTTAGCAGGAGTTCAATGCTCCCATATGTGTCTTTCGTAACAGCAAGTGGTAATGATGGTAACTTGTTGTTGTTGGGTATTAGCACAGCTTTTAAGAAATCCATAAATAGATGCCAGTCCTCTGTTTTGTACTAGTGCTTTCATAACTGAATTAATAATATGACAAAAGACAAGTCCATCTTTAAATCTTTCCGTCTGAAAACATACTTTGTTTTGTGAAAGAGATTCCAGTCTTTCCATCTGGAGCCTAAAAGTTTAGATTGGTTCAAATCTCAGACAAGGTAACTGATTTCCCCTTGGGTAACTAAATAAGGTTCAGGGGACAAATGTGAAGCCTTACATGATTTTGTTCATCCTGAAATGTTTGTCAGACAAATGTAACAGTTTGATATTTTGGTTTCCTCCAAATTATTGAATCTGAAATTCATTTACCGAGAACCCTTTGACCAACCTCTGACATAATGTCTTTATTTTGGTCACTGACTTTACACTCCCTTATGAATGGAGTAAAACAATATTTCTGACATTTAAATATTAGCGCACAACAGAGGTAGCAACAAGAATCCAGACTGTTACCACAATTTCTAGGCATTGTGCACTTGGCAGAGAAGCAGCACAGTATTCATGGTTCCCTCAGACCAAAGTAACGAACTGCACAGCAGCTAGGTACTAAACTTTGGTCCAAAGATATTGACATCTTGCGAGCGGGTTGGTGCACAATCTGCTCGCAGGGCATCAGTATTTGTGGACCAACCCACAAACATTATGCCAATATCTGTTTACCAACCCGTGTGCAGTCACTCACTTGACACAGCTGCAGGGAGCTGTGTCGTGATTATTTTACTGCTGATGGCTCAGGTTTGTAGCAGTTTATATATCTGGTTTGAAACAAATATGTATCATGCATTAATTGTGTACTGCAGTCACTGTGATCATTATTATTAGCTGGTATATTGCAAAAAAGAAAAAAAAAGAATGCAATAAAGTCATTGGCTTCCACACTTCATTTCCTTGCCTCTTATGAGCTCAAGGTTGTTCCAGATTGAAATAATTATTGTTTTTCCTGTCATCATCAGCATCACCTATGAATTACACTGATTGGACTGTTATCAAGCTAACGCTAATGCCAACTTAGAGGTGATTGACCATGGAAGGTTGTTATTTATGAGGATCGCATAATGTTATACTAAAATTTTATTTTTGAATAGTTATTGCTACTGCAGATTATGCTGTAATAATCTGTGCAAACGATTATTTATTGGTAGGCTCATTTCCTTGACAAAATCACTAATGATGTGTCCATTTCCTAAAAGATGAGTGAAATGCTTGTCTTCTGATTTGCTAGGCAATTAGTTTTAGTTATATCAATACTTATACAGGAACTTCCAACATGTCCTATTTCAGATGTATGTCTGGGTTATTTAAATATAGTAATAATCTTAGATTAATACCATAAAACTAGTAACTTTATGGGACAGAAATATGGGAGTATTGAAATATTTAATGCACTAAAATAATTGACCTTTCATGTATGCTTTGTATAAAACAACAATTGTATTACCCAAGTTTGTAAATTTACACTTTTTTATGTTGTCTAATAGCTATAATTGGCACATAAAATATATTCTATATGTTTTAATTCATGTTTATTTGTTTCATTGATGCCATTATCTTTTATTCTGTGCATGATTATTCAGGGAAATTGTCATAGGTAACTCTGGTTTTAAGCAGATTTCTTTAACTTAAAACATAATAATAGTATTGAATGTAGGTAAAAATGGCAAATATTTGCACATATGAAGAAAGAAATGTTGCCATATACTTCTTGTTACTTTTATAGTTTGGTATTTACATTATAAGTCCGTATCGATTTAAATATGTGGAGTTTTCTTTTATTTGTTTTTACAAACTTGGCTTGCTTCTGGTAGTAGGAGGATGCTTTGAGTATTGTGACTACTTTCAGACTTAAGGAAAAGTATAACATTATATTAAAAACACTCATCCAACAAATTGTCTTAAAGGGCTGAAACAGCTACTTAATGGGATTACTTTACATTTATTCTCTGTAGTTTTGCATTATCTCTAATGGTAAAGAGTAAGCACTGTATGATGCTCTACCCTTAATAATATTTATACCCACTAAAGTTGGAGCAAAATGGTAAAACTATGTCGCCCGTTTCCTTAGACTCAAGCTGTGGATGTCTGACTTGCCCAGGATTGATCTGAAAACTGCCAGTTGCTGTGAATGCTGTGGGTTACGTCACATATTTACCTGGACATAGCGCCCACAGTGGCCCAGATCCAGATCTGTGCGTATGTCAGTTTGGGAAACGTAATTTTGCATCGTTTGCTACTATGAATACTCAGAATGCTCCCTATGCAAGTTAAAACGTAAATGGCTGCGTATCGGCTTGCATTCTGCAGGACCGTTCCATGGGTGGGTGTGGGTGGAGGGACGTAGTTAATGCGCTGGTTAGGCGTGGTCATGCAACCGCACCTGATGCACATTTGAGTGGACTCGGCCGTTCGCTTACGATACGTCAAAACAGTTGCACCTGCTAGGGGTTATGTATAACTTATTCATGTATCCTCACAGCATAGGAAAAACTACGATTAAACAAATGTAACCATTTCTCAGGCTCTTACCATGCACTTTACACGCATTTGTCACGCACTTTGGATGTTCATATGTCTCACGAACCTGATTTTTATAATTTAATTTTCAAAACCAGTTTGTTTATGGCTTGTACATTTTATTGTTGTAATCATTAAAAACGTAATTTACTTGATTTTGCCTTAATTCCATTCCATTTGTATATTTCTTATGTAGATTGCTTACTCAATATTACATTAAACCCATGTTTACTGTGCTGAATGTCTTTAATCATGCACCCATGTAAGTAAAGTTAACATACACTAAGCCATTAGAATTGTCACAATACACTCAAACTGTACGTGTCATGGCCAGTGAATTTTGAACGTATTTACATGCTATCCAGATCAAGAACGTATTTTGAACGTAAATTCTAATGTAATTATGTTCTAATGAGTATTTACAACCTTATCCTGATCTGGGCGTTTGTTGGTGATGCATTGGAATCTGGGTAGGGAGTACCTGCGTTACATATAAATTACATAGTTACGTAGTTTGCATTCATATCTGGTGAAACTGCCAGTCCTGTTATGCATCTGGTATTTATACATCTGGTATTTAAAATGCAAGTGCACTAACATGCATTTATGGGAGTTTATAACCATTTACAAAGTTCACTGTTTATCCTTTGATTTGGTAAAAGAAATAAGGATATCCTCAGCTCATAGATCATAGCATTGCTGACAGATCAACTGAGAGAACAATGATACGGCACAGCTGGAGGACAATGGATTCATTGTTCTCCTGTCCTGTATATAATGACTGACACTCCTAATATTTACTACACTATGCTGTGTAGAGATAATAGATCATGTACAAGATGTTTATCTTAAACATTTACTTAACTCTTTATGGTCATATATAGATTTCATTCCGTGTTGTATATTACGTTTTTATCTGAAAAATGTATTCATTTAAGGTTAATTATTTGGTATGGACACATACATGTTTGTTTTAGATCTGCCTGTTTGCTTAACCATGTGTCTTTTTGTAATGATGATGATAGTGTTAATTGGTAATAGTCCATGGTGTTGAAACACTGATTTCTGAACCCCTCCGTCCAGATTGAGGGAATAAAAGCAAAGTAATGTCTTTTACTGCACAACGTTTTCATTAGGTGAACATTAAAAGGCTTCAAAACTTATTTGGTTATTAATCTGGGAATGTAAGGGAATAATGTTCTGCATTTTAAAGTAATATAATGTGACTTTTTCTACAGTTAATTGTAAGGACTCATGAGAACTTAGTTTGTTTTTGTATTATGCACCATTAGTAAATGTTGCAGTGCTTCAATAAAATGTTTTGAAACCAAAATAAGGATTTTGTTTTGCTTTTGTTGTCTTTTGTGATCACAAATAAAACCACAGTAAACATACTTTTTACTCTATAACATAGCTCATTTAATGATATAAAAAATATAATCAATGGCCTTTTTACAGGTATCCGCTATACATGAGTATCTTCTTGAGCCGTTTTGCATGCAGTAGGTGACCGCTTTAGCAGAAAGCATGCAGTTATAGTGCAGGCTGTAAAGGATATTTAAAAGTACAAAAACCGTAGCAGAGGAATTTTTTCCATTAAGCAGGCTAATATTGTAGAATCTTAAACCATAAGCTTCCATTCGTAGTTCATAAGCTAAAGACAGCGGGAGACAAGAGAAGGAGAGCAGAAGAGAAAATTGTCTCCTGGGCTTGTTTTATTTTTTTCTATAGATAAAGCACAGTACAGATTGAAGTCCATTTTTCCTTTGTTGCTGTTATAAGTGTAGTCAGCAGTAAACAATCATTGTGAATAAATACATTTTCAGTCAAACTCCAATTATTCCAACTAAATTGAACAGGAGTGTAGTTATGATAATGTTTTCTGATTATTGTCTGTCTTTGTAGGTAGCAGTGAAATAGTGGCTGGAAATGTATGGGACACTATAAAGACACGAGGTGACACCCAAGCCCAAAAGCCTGTGCTAAAACAGACCGAGCTACCTCAGTATTGGATGCACACTATAATCAGAGGGTGACTGTTTTATGGTGCCCATGGTTTAATAAGGCTATATCTTAAATTGATGATTTAAGCAGTGCAGTATATAACATGCATCTAAAAGTCCTAAAATGCTGCTACTTAATTGCTCATTGTGCTATCTTATTTATACAGGGCTGTATTCACAGATCCATTTTTACGGCGGATTTTTAGGAGCAGATTAACTGCGCATGCGTAGTAACTTTTTCCATAGAAATTACGTAGTATTTACACCCGTAAATACTTTAGGCACGGACTTGTGAATCACACCTAAGAACATATGTACTTAGGGGCGTGGTTTTAATCTGGACAGTAGAAGTTACGTAAATCTGGGTGGGGGGGATGCATTTAAATGGACATTTGAGGGCGCCGTTAGATAAATACGGACGCACGTAAGTATACACGTGTAGAGTTAAAGGTGCCCTATGCAGGCGGAAACCCGTCCGTGCGAGGGGAGTGTTATGGGTGTTGCCTTACTACGTGCTTGTGTAAAAACTTCCATTTTGTATGTATACTGTTTGGGGGCTTGTCTGGGAGCAGCAGCTGAGGGGGGGGGGTGTTCCACAGTAGCTAATTTGGAGGCTTTAAGGGGTGCCTCCTGAGGTAAGTTAGCTCTCAATTTAAAAACACATTTTTGACCCAACATTGGGACGCCAGCTAGGACCACCATATGCAGAAAGGCCTTGAGGGTGGCTGGTGGCTTACTTGTATTTGTAGTTATGTGTAACAGACATTTCTGCGTTTTATTTTCTAGAATAGTATAGTCTTACTGGTTAATGGCAGTATTGCTGGGGCATATCCTTTCCTTTGTTTCTGTTGCTAGCAGATTACCCCAGCCTTTCATGCACCTGTTTACGTTTACCTTTAAATTGACCTGAGCAACTTCCATTTTGTGTTGTACACCTGGACAAAACCATGTTAATTTCAGTAGTCAAATTAATTGTATTCTTTGCATGCAGGGATATACACTATATACAAAAAATAAAGGGAACACTTAAACAACACAATGTAACTCCAAGTCAATCACACTTCTGTGTAATCAAACTGTCCACTTAGAAAGCAACACTGATTGACAATCAATTTCACATGCTGTTGTGCAAATGGAATGGACAACAGGTGGAAATTATAGGCAATTAGCAAGACACCCCCAATAAAGGAAT
>WWET01002879.1:34685-47421 GCA_011038615.1 Limnodynastes dumerilii | reverse complement strand
CACACACACTTAAAATCTCTGTTATGGTACTATATTTACCCACACACTCTCTGGTCTGGCCAGTGAGACAAAAACCTTAATTGTATAACTTTAACATAGACTATCATTCAATTACTTATTCCAACAGTCCCTATGGATTAAAGTAGCCAAAGCAATCAATAACTAGAGACTAAGCTCTGCACACACACTTAAAATCTCTGTTATGGTACTATATTTACCCACACACTGTATTCTCTGGCCAGTGAGACAAAAACCTTAATTGTATAACTTTAACATAGACTATCATTCAATTACTTATTCCAACAGTCCCTATGGATTAAAGTAGCCAAAGCAATCAATAACTTCTTTAGAGACTAAGGGTTTTAAAGCATATGTGAACAGACTAATAAAGAAACTCTATATTTACAAATTCTTATTAACAATGGTACAATGTACAATGCTTATTTAGAGGAAAAAGATGTCACATAAAAAATAAGTTACAGGACAAAAAACCCATACCAAAACAATACAAAAGTAGGATAAAAACAGATATAATCACCTTTTGGCAGAGAATACATTCGGGGTAGAGGCATCACATGCCATTTAGACTTTCTACCAGTCAGGAACTGGACCTCCCCAGAATGACAATGACTTATTACCCTTTTAACACCAATCTTAACACCAATCTATCTATTACTTATCCCCCAGGAGGGTGATTGTACAACCTGGCTATGACCAGTCTTTGAGAACTGGCCATCTCAATTATACAGCTGAAGTTTATAAGCCAAAATACTTTTACCTGGTTATTTCGGTTCCAGATAAAAAAATATAATAAATACATTCCTTGTTTGATAACCTACATGGATATATCAAACATTACATAAGAGTTGTTCATACAAGGCTAGTTACACACAGGGCGGAATTGGAAAATTGTAGTGATCATGGAAAAAAATTCTGGAAGTGACCTTGTGTGGGCAAAACCAAATGAACTTTAGACGGATCCAACAGGAGAGTAGATAGGATTAGCACAGTTATCTATAGCTGTTTCAGTGGCAAGCAAGGCTAATCCAACAGAAAAGGACCTCCTTGTGGTTGTATACCATACAAAAAACAAAAATCATAAACAAGATCTGTCCACCATTATAAATTATACCACAGAATGTCTAATTAAATATCAGTATCCCCACTCTAAATACCAATTAAATTCTGACCCTTAATTAAACATTACACCCCAAATGTGATCCCCACCACAATGAAAATCAGACATGTTTAAACTAATTACTGCCATAAAATACAGACTGCATCTTAGTAATTGCCACACAATAAAAACAATTCAACACTTTTATATCTCCATTCATCCTTTCCTGCCCCTATATGCCTTT
Source organism: Limnodynastes dumerilii (assembly GCA_011038615.1). Taxonomy (NCBI): domain Eukaryota; kingdom Metazoa; phylum Chordata; class Amphibia; order Anura; family Limnodynastidae; genus Limnodynastes; species Limnodynastes dumerilii. The sequence continues at coordinate 46,060 of WWET01002879.1, read as the reverse complement.
AGCTATCCTTTTCTTCCCCTGTATACTTCTAACCATTATTTCCTGCCAATCTATGTGCCCCTTGTATATGTCCAAACATATGTGCCCAGCCATCCACTACTGCCCCATGCATATGTGTCCATCCCTCCATTTTTGGCCCTTGTATGTGCTAAGCTCTTTATTTCTGCCCCTTGTGTGCACCCAGGCATCCATTCCTGCCCCTTGTATGGCACACCATTTCTGATCCTATATATATTTAGCTCCTGTTTCTACCTCTATTGTTTCCCCTTTAATAACATAAAATCTTCACTTACCTTTTCTGTCTTCTCTCTTTTCTTCCATCCTCCATGTTATGCTCTCAGATCGGATAGTGTGACGGCCCCTGCAGCCAAGCCTTATAATGAGTGGGGCACAGCAGATGCCTATCAGCTAAAAGTTGCCTGGGGGTGGTCCCAGAATTGCTGTCTTTAGCTCTGAAGCAATGGCTGAAACCGCCACCATGGCAATTGACAGCCGATCTTTAAGCATCTGCTGAGCCCTGCTCATTGGCCCAACGCTGGTACTGTAATGCGGAGTCCTCACTTCACTTGAGACTGAAAGGCCTCCTCAGTACAGTACTGAAAGCCAATCGAAGAGTGGGTTTCTGCAGCTGTTTAGGGATTGATTGTCAGGTTCCAGTCGTTGCTGCCTGTTGCCTAACAGCCAATTACTAAGCAGCTGTGGCGCCCCACTCATCATAAGGATCAGCTGCAGGCTAAGTTTTATTTTATTTTTTTAATTCATTTATTTATGAGGTGACCTCCAGGCAGCTTCGTTAGGGCACCAGCCTACCGGGAAACATCCTGCTAAGACCTATAACCAATCTGCCTCTGGTTACACAGTAGGATAAGTTTTTGTGAGACTTCTAATCTAGCATTAATTGTAAATTTTGTACATGTGAGGAGGGTGCACACCCCCTGCATTCCCCTCGCACATACGGCCCTTCCACGTGCAGAAGAGCCACATATAGAATGCAGAATCGTATGTAAGGGCTTGGGAAAGCCCTTACAGTATTATGTGTATTTTCATGTCCAATCACCCCACCCCACCGTCTGCATTCTGCGTCGGAACACAGCATTGCTTGGCTTTGTTCCAATGCAAAAGGCACTGAATAATATATGCGCAGTACAAACTGAAGCCAACTTACTCAATCAAATTGTGTATGTCCGTTTGCTTTACTAATACTGGATCTGTCCCTATGAGTATTATCAAATTGTGTAACTTCTAACAATTGTACTGTTTTGTCTAACTTTATATATCATATATCTCTAGCCCCCCATTATTCCCCATCATGTGTCTCCAGCCCAACCCCCCAGTATTCCCCATAATGTATCTCCAGCCTGCCCCATTATGGCCCATCAAGTGTCTCCAGCTCCCCCCCAATATTCCCCATCATGTGTCTTCAACCCCCCCAGTATTCCCCATCATGTGTCTCAAGCCCCCCCTCCCCCAGTATTCTCTCCATCATGTGTCTCCAGCCCTCCTCCCCCAGTAATCCCCATCATGTCTCCATGCCCCGGGTCCCCCTCCTGCCCTCTCCTCCCCCTTTCACTTGTCAGTGCCAATAGAGCTCCTGTGCGCTGTTCAACTTCTAAACCCAGCTGGTGTCTCAGTGCACAGACTTCTGGGAACTGTGTCTGTGGCCGGAGCGGGTAGGAGTAAGAACTACATTTCCCCTGTCTCCCCGCTCTGACCACAGACACAGCGCGAAAACTTTAGCTCCTCGGAGTCTGTGCGCTGGGACACCAGCCTGGTTTAGAAGTTGCAGCTGGAGAACCTGTCTGATGTCCCGGTGCACAGACTGCTGGGAACTGTAGTTCTCGCGCTGTGTCTGTGGTCAGAGCGGGGAGCAGCAGGAACTACATTTCTCCTGCCTCCCTGCTCTGACCACAGACACAGCGCGAGAACTACAGCATTGAGGAGTTGGACACCAGCCGAGGTTGCAGCTGGAGAGTGGGGGGATGCGATTTCACAGGAGCGCTGCTGGCACTGGACAGGTAAGAGGGTGAGCAGAGGTACCTGTGGCATATGGAGAGGCGCTTCTGCTCCTTACTGCAGGACATGAGCAGTAGCGTCCCAGCGTGTGGACGCTACTGTGCATGCATATAACGGTGAGGAGCAGAATGGCTTTTATATATATATAGGAGAGAGAGAGATCATCTTGATTGTAGAAAATAGGGAGTCAGGGAATATGGTATAAATATGGATATATCTAGTATGAAAAACTGTTGGAATAATTTGTTTTGATACATTAAGATGATTCAGAAGGCTCATGCTAAAGATAGGATCCTAAGTCTACACTTATCTATCTATTACGGAAAATGACTCATTAATGTACATTGAAGCACTGGAAACACTCTATCTACAAAATTGTGAACTGTATGAGTACTGAATATTTAAAGATCATTGATATCATTCAATCATCTTGATGTATAGAGACAAACTATTCCAACAGTTTTTCATACTAGATATATCTGTATTTATTCCATATTCCCTGACTCCCTATTTTCTACATTCAAGATTATAAATACTGTATAGAACACAATCTGCTGTGCCAAGTGGCCTATATTTTGTGCACCTATTTATGAGATTTTTTGTACATAGGTGATGTTACCATAGGGCATAGGGCTTTTGCCTTGTCAAATAAACCTTATATAAAACAGCTGTACTATTAAATTTGATGCATTGTAATGTCGTTTAAATCGTCAAATTTACAAAATTGCGATTTACAGACGTGGTTTGTAATCTCCTGTGATTTATTGTGATTAAACTATATTGAGTTTATGTTAAACTCTCACGAGTTGTTGGAAAACTTGCTGTAATTTAACCTCGCTGTAGATCCTGTTACTTCTAAAAAAAAATTAAAAAAAAGATGTACTTCACTAAAAAGTTTTAAATGCATAGACCGGCATAAAATTAAAACTTAGCATGCGGATGCATTTAGTACTATGAGGGACAGCATGCCAAGGGTTAATGGCATACCGAGAAAACAAAAATAATATTCTCAAAATTGTCCAAAGAGTATTATCTCATTAAAATATATAGGGACAAAAAGAGAATATAAAGCTGGGAGATTTACGGCGCACACCTGTCTTATAGAGCAGAGTCAGAGACAGAGAGTAACCATTACTAAAAAAACATTTATTCGCTTGCTCAATTAAAACATAATGGCGAAAATATTTTTATGGATTCAATATATCATAAACAGTAGGAAGATATCCAGCATACATAGTATCAAGCTGCCAATATTATAGGCACCGACAGGAAGAACACAGCGTTTGCAGCACAATAACAATATAAAGTAGCCAATCTGAGAGGCAGGGCAGAGGGAGAACACAACCTAATATGGAGGCAGGGGAAAATCCCTGAATGGTGTTAACGTCCTCACGGACGCACTTCTGCTCAAAAGAGAGCTTATCTGTCCCTTACCTATACCTATGGGCAATCATACTAAGCCTGCAGGAAGAGCTGCACAATCACGTGTAGTGCCAATTCAAAAGATATATCCGGTGCACACCGAGCCGCTGGTCTGCCGATCCTATTGTCCTCCTGACGCGCGTTTCGCCAATGATGTGGGCTTTATCAAAGGTTGCGTGTAAGGTGAGTATGTCAGGTGGGTTTAAATAGTCCCTTCCTCCAATCACTGCAATCGGAGTCTGCTTGATTGATATGACGCAAGAGCGCACCTGAATAGGTAATATAAGAAAAACAACACATTATAAGAATAATAAGTAGAAAACGGATGATATTGATATTAATAAAGGGAGAGGTTGTCCAATATTCCTATTAAATAGAGCAAAATTGTGCATATATACGAGTTAGAGAGCAATGCAAATGATCATCATTTGTGGACAGAGAGAACCAAACATTGCTGAATCATATTAGTGAAAAGCCCCATCCTATATACATCATACCATGGATTGCAAATATGAATAACGAATACGCTAATGTCAGATGTTTATCGTTGCTGGACGGTTTTTAGTTGTCCTTAAAGAGACAGTACATGATAATTCAAGGGGCCTGCATACAAATTATACCCAGTATCATACTGCATATTGAAAACATGAAAAAATGGTACAACAAAACAAATATCCTGTCAAATGTAATTTTTAGGAAAGGCTATCATTTAATCTTAAAAGTATGCTGCATTCATCATCCAAGGAACAACCCATTTGAATTAAGCATAGAGAATTAGAAAAAATACAAATAATTTTCGTTTGTGGACAGAAAAGACTACTGGGTCATATTAGTGAATAGCCCTATCTTATATGCAACATCTCATAAATTAGAAATATTAGTAATAAATACATGACAAACTGGTATCAAATATTACCTGTTGCTGAACATATTTGAGTTGTCCTTAAAGAGACAGTGCATGATAATTCATACATATGGATTATACCCAATATAATACAACATGTTGAAAACATGGAGATGGTACAACACACAAAGATAATGACAAATATCCTATCAAAATAAATTTAAGGGTAAGGCTATCATTTAATCTTAAAGTATGGTATATTCATGCTCCAGGGAGAAACCCATTATATGTTTCCTATTTATTAGGACCAAACATTCGGCAAATGTGAAAAGAATGACAAGCGATAAAATATACCGCCTATGTATAAACAAGATAGTGTCAGGTATAATCGTGAGGGAATATATGTATTTTGCATATCAGACAGGCCACATCTAATTCATTTAGACAAAATGTTCATAAGAAGGGGGAAAAGGTAATGTTCTCGTTAAGTCCATGGGATTGGACTGAATTTAAAAGAAAAATCCACCTTGTTTCCTTCTTTAATAGCACAGTATTTAGGTCGCCTCCTCGTAGATTTGCAATTATTTTCTCAATTACACAGGCGTTTAGGCCCGCCGGATTTGCCTTGTGATGAGTAAAGTAATGTTTTGCTATTGGAGTCAAAAAATTTAGTTTTTTCTTATCCTCAGGGGCATTACGTATAGATCTTATGTGCTCTTGGACCCTAAGTTTGAAAGGCCTGATCGTTTTGCCAATAGAGCGTAAACCGCACATACACATTAGACAGTAAATTACCATCTTAGTGTCACAGTTGGCATAGTGGCGAATTGGGTGTACCTTCGAGAAATGATCCTGAATCTCTGTAGTTTGCATAATATAAGGACAAATATTTCAACCTCCCCTGGGATATGTGCCCGGATGTTTATCCATATTCCTCTTTCGAGAAGTAAAGAAACTATTTACCAACACATCATTAAGGTTCCTTGCTCTATGCCAACACATAGAAACAGGCCCATCTAGTATTGAATTAAAAATCTCATCTGATTTTAGGACATGAAAATGTCTGTTCAAAATATTAGAGATGTCATTAGCTTGTTGGCAATAGTTTGTAATAAACCTAGTCTGTTTGTCCTGTTTAGTGGTCAATTGTTTAGCTCTTCTTAAAATAGAATAGATCAACTCATCCTGATTGGTTTTTAACCAGTTATAATACGCCTTGGTCAATAACTTTTTGGAGTAGCCCCTATTTAATAGGCGTGTCCGTAATTCTTTGGCTCTCAATTTAAATTTGGACTGGGAGGAACAATTCCTCCTAAGTCTCAAATATTCACCTTTCGGTATATTGACAATTACATCTCTATGGTGTGCACTATCGCAGCGTAACATCGAATTTGTGGCAGTGGATTTGCGGTACAGATCAGTATCTATCTTCCGATTTTTGTCAATATATACGGACAGATCCAAAAAATTCACCCTCTCACAACTCTTAGTCATTGTAAACCTTAAATTCAAATGATTATCATTCAAGGCAAAAACTAATTCATCTAGGAGGGTGGCATTTCCCTGCCAAATAAGGAAAATATCATCGATGTAGCGGAGCCACATGAGAACATGAGACGTCCATTTCTCATGTGGCTCCGCAAACACCACAAACTGCTCCCACCCCCCGAGAAAAAGGTTCGCGAACGATGGGGCCCATGCTGTCCCCATCGCCATCCCCCGTAGCTGCAAATAAAAGGTGCCATCAAAAATAAAATAGTTCCTCCTTCTTAATACAAAATTCAATAGTTGTATAATAAACTCATTATGAGGAGATGCTGTTGCAGAGTTCAAAGAATGCTTGTGTAGAGCATATGCAATTGCACCCCGTAAATATTACATACAAACTAGGGCCCCATACATATAAATATTAACTGCCCAGATACATAAAAATAATTTAATAATTTCATGAGACATAAAAGTAAATAAATATTGGCCCGATACATATTAATGCCTAAATCACGCCCCATAATAAAACTCACACATGGCCCGATACAAAAGAATACACGTCATCTCACATATATTAAAAATCACACTTGACCCGATACTGACTTAATAATTGTCATGTCACATAGAAATATAAAAACATATGCCCCTATACCAAGCTATGAATAAGTTATGCTCCGCCCCCTTCATTTTAAATAATTTTACTTGACCCACTAAGCAATAGTAATATGGAAAATATCCTCCCTTTACTAATATTTTAAAGATCATTGTACCAAAAATAATGTCCAAAATGAAATTAATATACTACGTACGGTTCGGTAGTGTTGTCTTGGTCCAGGATCTTCTTGTGGCTCTTGATTACAGACCGGTCCAGCTCGTTCCTTGTTTCTCCAGCGAATGACTCATGTCATCGCCGTGACTGTATTTATAACCTCTGATCGTCTGAGGTTATAAATACAAGAGCATGCTGTTCCTTATAGTACTAGATGCTGCAGCATACAAGGGGCTAATTGCATGCTACCGAATACATTTTTAGTAGTGGGGAGGAATTTTGAACTTTCTTGCAAAACTGATGGGTGCATGACAAAGCAAAATTGATGGCGATTTCAATGAAATCGACACACAGACCCATGAGATTTTTTCTCGGGCAAGTTTAATGCAAATCTTAAGCGATTTACTAAATCCATCCTTAGAAAATCCAGAGGTTTGTATGTGCACCATGCAAAAAATCGCTAGAGCGATGTAAACAGCAGCGATTTGAAAAAAAAGTCAATCTCTGGCGTTTTTGGACAAAAAATACCTTAGTAAATACGGCGACTTGCAAATCACTATTAAACATAACACATCTCTGGCTATTTTAAGCAAATCAACTTTAGTAAATCTGGCCCTCTATCTTTAAAATAAAAGTTAAAGAATTCATTACATACTTTTGCAAATATATGATAAGCCACCAGCCACTTACAAGGCTTCTCTGTTTTGGTGGTCTTAACTCTAAAACTGTCAGAGTCCCAACTTTGGGTTATATGTCATGTATTTTTAAATTGAGAGCTCAACCCAGCTCTCCAAAGCAGCCACTTTGAAACAGCACCCCTGTCATCTATGACAGACAAGCTTTAAAACAAACACACAAAATGGAGGTTGCTCACTGAGGTGTCTAAAACACACAGAAATTCATGGAAGCACAGAAGTCTTGATTGCTATACAGAGAAAGGAAACATCTATACTGTACACTGACTAAGGGGAACTCAACCAAGCCTCTCTGTTAGAAGCCTTTATGGATTGGAATGTACACCAGTTAATTACCAAGGATTCAAAATGAACTCAGTCAGCAGTTAGGATACAACAATATGTTTGCAAAAGAATATCAATCAATCAGAACCCCCCCAATTAGCATTTTTATTGTAAAACAGCTTCTATTTTCAGTTTCCATGCTTTGTACTTTGAATTTTGGAGTGATGGAAATAGAGGATAATACATTTTTATTTATTTATATGTGGTAAATATACTTATTGTAATAACAATGAAAAGTGGAGGTTTTTGGCCAAAGCTTTCTGGATAGACAACAGAGACAGATCTAGAATTTCATTTGCGGAGGTGATTTAATGATCAATTTAAACCCCTCCCCTTTTAGAATTTACTCCTCCCTTTTATTCTTCTCCGCTAACTATTCTCACCATGGACCGTATTCAGACTACCGGACGTATAGCATATACGTCCGGAGTTTAGCGTTTTTTACTACTGCGCATGCATAGTCAATTTTTTACGTAATCTACGTATCTTTTCCTTACGTAGAATGCATACATGCGATCTTTAAGACTGCATATACGCAATCTACGTAGTGAAAAGATACGTAGATTACATAAAAAGTAGGAAAAAACGCTAAACTCCGGACGTATATGCTATACGTCCGGTAGTCTGAATACGGTCCCATATCCTTTAGAGAGCTCCCTCTTCCCTATATGCCCTTCACCCAATTGTTCCCACTTTACCTCCCTTTCCTAACTGTTACCTCTATACCTCTGTCTCCCCTCAGCTTCCTCTATACCCATATACACACACAATTTCATATGGGAGGAGCTCTGATTAAAAATACCCAGTACCTCTTGTGCATTATATATATATTCTTTTCACAAGTTGATCACTCCAGCTCCTCCTCACTACCCCTCTACTATGGACGACAGGGGACTTACGCAAGTCATTTGCGTAAGTCCACTGTCTGGGAACATCTGCGCATGCGTGCGCTAGATGTTCCTTGTGCGTAAGTACTAACGTACGTAACAAAGTCATGTACATTAGTACTTCCACTGAAGGGGCAGACCCTTCAGTTACGATGGCTGTATCCCCGCCATATAGGTGGGGATAGCCATATTAATCAGGGGTCGGGGGCCACAGACCTAGTCATAAAAGTTAAGGTAGAAACTTACGTGTCATGCACTCCCCACTACGGGAGCGTAACTACAGACCCTTGCACGCACATAAAGCGTGTGGGCGTCAGATTATATACACTATATTCAATGCAGCTCCTCACTCCCCCAATGTCCTCATTATATACACTATATTCACACCAGCTCCTCCTCACTCCTCCAATCCCCTGATTATATACACTATATTCACCCCAGCTCCTTCTCACTTCCCCAATGTACTCATTATATACACTATATTCACATTGGCTCCTCCTCACTTTCCCAATCCCCTCATTACATACACTATATTCACCCCAGCTCCTTCTCACTCCCCCAATGTCCTCATTATATACACTATATTCACCCCAGCTCCTTCTCACTCCCCCAGTGTCCTCATTATATACAGTATATTCACACCAGCTCCTCCTCACTTTTCCAATCCCCTCATTATTATAAGGACACAATCGTGCCCTTATATTAAGGTTGACTATAATAAATGGCATTCTGCCATTGACTTTCGGTCAGAGGAGGGGTGCGGTGTTTGAGGGGCTATAGCTCAGAAAGTATTTTACACATTAAGATGAAATTTTCACCAGTCCGTACAGAATAGTCTCCTTGTGCTGCATGCCAAAATTTATTGTGAAATTATTAAAAATGAAAAAACTGGAACAGGTTAAAGTGGAAAATGTTGCCGTTTTTTTTCTACTTCCTGTTTTGAAAGGCCACGTCTCATTGCCATAATTGGGAAGGCAGAACTCATTGTAGAGGGGGGTCTTTTCACTAGCTGTTTTTTTTGTTAGGGAGCTAATGTTCCAGGGGAATGCCTTTGGGTGGTCAGATTTCAGAGTAAATTTACAGTTTGGGAAAATGTGAACCATTATAGATTCCGAGTAAATAACAGTTATTTTACTATTTAGGAGAAGGTGCCACATTTTAGAGATAGGAGATTTCATAGCGTTGCACATGTCAAGTGAGAGCCACCTGCTGGGTGCACTGTAAATGGCTTCACTTGAGAGAAGCAACATGACTGACTTGTCTTGCACAGAGATTTTCCTCTATGTGCTGGAGGAGAAGTCAGCCATATTGCCTCCTCCTGGTGGGCTGGAGGGTGTTTTGGGGTTAAGGGGGCAGTTAGAGAGGATATGAGTTTAGACATAGCCCTTAAACAAAAGATATACAAGCCCCGAACAGCTGTGTAAAAAAGTGGGGGATTTGAGCAGTGATCAGCATGGGGGACCGTCTCTCCCCACAGCTGCTGTCCTAGGATATGTATCACAGATTGGGAATGAAGATGTGACGCTGGGTATAGCAAAGGATTTCTTTGAGCTGCCTCCTATACAAACACAAACAGGCAGCAGCAGTAATGGGGACATCAGGGCACTAATGAGTATGCCATCAGAAGCAGTCCGTTGTCTCCATAGACGTTCTGAGCATCCCTGACAACATGAGAACCTGTGTGCACTGAACAACTTAACCAGTCATTGTACACAGTCATAGTACACTGCTTATATTGTTCAGCGCAAGCAGCCCCTCATGTTGTCAGAGATGCTCAACACATCTATGAATACAATGGACTGCTTCTGACTTCATACTGATTAATGTCCTGATGTCTCCATCGCTGCTGTCTGTGTACACACAGCTCCTCTGCTCTGTCTGTACGCAGGGTCTGCGTTAGGCCGTGTTAAGTGCTGCGGGGGTGGGCAACGGGCTGAAGTGGCACCGCCCCCTGCTCCCCCCCTTCCCTCACTCACCCCCCCCTGCCCGTTCTGACACACCACGTCAGTCCCGCTGCACCCCCCTGCTGTCATACTATATGACAGGCAAGCAGCGTCTAGATAAGCTGTACAGCCTCTGTCCTCTTCCACAGCCTTCACAGACAGTGCTGCCTGTCTTACAGTATAACAGCAGGAGGGGTGCCTCAGTACCGGCATAGAGCTTCTATCAATCATACACCCCCTTACACTACACACCTCACATACACATACCCCATGGCCGGTCACCCCACATGCAGGAATTCTACATCGAACAAATTCCTTTTACTGCGCGTCTGCAGTATATGCAGACCGGCAATTTCCATATGCAATGTATTCCGGATCTGGTCCTTGATGAGGTTAGGTTTAAGGGGTCTATTTACAAAGATCATTTTAGTGCGATAGGGCCAGTTTTCACTTCAAAACTGACCCTATCACATTAAAATGAAGTTAAGCATATTTACAAAACGTCTGAGCGGAGTTTTACACTCCGCTCCTGGCGTTAGACTATCGCCAGCTCAGACTGCTGTTAGGGGTAAGTGTTACGGCGATGTCCCCATATACCCCTCTTTTCCTCCCTCTAATAGCTGTTATTAGGGGGAGGAAAAGGGGGGTATGTATGGGGAGACTGTCGGAATACATAGAAATACTGCGGGGGGGGGTAAAAAGAAAAAGAAAAAAAAATTGAACTTAAAATAAAAATCAGTAAAAAACATTAAAAATATAAATAAAGATTAAAAAAAGATTAAACTCACCTGTCCGGGCGTCCCGTCGGGCTGCAGCTGTCCAGTCCCGGCATGAATACACTGCACATGCGCAGTGTTTCTCATGTCAGGAGTTGGAAAAATGTCAAAGTGCCTAAAGAGAAGCTCTGCGCATGTGCAGTGTTTCTCATGTCCTGCGCATGTGCAGTGTTTCTCATGTCCTGAGCATGTGCAGTGTGTCTCATGTCCTGCG
>WWET01002879.1:2860-21448 GCA_011038615.1 Limnodynastes dumerilii | reverse complement strand
CCATATTCAATTATCTGAATAATAATAATAATAATAATAATAATAATAATAATAATAGCTTGAATTTCAATTGAATTTCAATTGATTTCCTTATTGATCCAACTTCAAGTATCCCCTAACCTGACTTTATTAGAACAAATTTCATCACTTACAGGGCAGATAAATACTATATTGTCCAGTAGGGCAGCTTCTACTTTAAAAAAAAACTACATCAAAAATACTACGACAAAACTGATAAGGCTGATACTTTATTGGCCAATAAATTATGTAATAAACAGGCTCTGTCCATGATAAATGAATTGAAAGTCTCATCTGAATCTCCTCCTACTTTTGAGCCACTACAGATGGCTCAAATTTTCAAGGACTTTTATAGCAAACTATATAATTTACGAGAATCTGAACCCTCACCGGTATCACTAGCCAATGATTTGCATACATATATTGACTCTTTACATCTCCCTTCTTTATCGCCTACTCAACAAGCAGCTCTTAATAGGGAAATTACAGTAGAAGAAATATTAGGGGCCATTAAATCTTTGAAAACACATAAAGTAACAGCACTTAATTAGTTAAATAAATAACTAAGGATGGTAATGATGAAACTATAAAACGGCAACCTGACATTGCTTTGATAAAGTTTGCTGGTACGAACGAAACGCGTAAGCTTGATATCCACGTGGAGCTTATATTGGCACTATTGCACCTTGCACTGGACACTTTATTCAACTATTGTGGGAGACACAGCCTGTACCGGAGATTAAATCAGAGGGACGAGGAGAACGATTGCTTCACGGAGGGTGGCCACCCCTATACCAACTGCAGTGATTGTGCTTGGAAACGGCTATATCGGAGGACTAAGGGTGCTTCTTACAACTCCCGGAAGATTGGGTAATACCCAGCCTCTAACCGCTTAACAACTGCTGCTATTTGTTTTCATTTCTCCGTTCCAAAGAGCCTGGTAGGCTGTCTGCTATTCCTCTCCGTTAATTGTACCACAAGTTGCAAACCGAGGAACTTTATGTTATTTTGGGATATCCCATATTGAATCCTAACTAATTATGTTCCCTATGTGTTGATTCTAGCTCCACAGTTCCATATTGATTTTAGTGTATATTTTATTGTAATAACATTCTTACTTCAGGTTGCCGTTTTATAGTTTCATCATTACCATCCTTAGTTATTTATTTAACTAATTAAGCGCTGTTACTTTATGTGTTTTCTTATATGTTTTTGGGGAGTTTAGCAAATTCTCCCAAACAGCAGCTAGTTCCCATATAGCACCATAGGTTTTGTTTTTTCCCCATTAAATCTTTGAGAGCTTCTTCAGCCCCAGGCCCAGATGGCTTCACCACTAATTACTATAAAAAATATGCTACCACCATAGCCCCTTCCTTGGTATGTTACTTCAATGCAGTTTTGAATGGTTCCCGATTTGCCTGAGAATCCACACTAGCAAATATCATTGTCATCCCAAAAGAAGGAAAGGACCCCTCATTGTGCAGTAATTACAGGCCAATATCTTTGCTAAATGTGGATCTGAGACTTTTTGCTAAGGTTTTGGACTTGTGTTTAACCCCCCTTCTCCCGCATTTAATTCATCCTGACCAGACTGGGTTCATATTGGGGCGGCAAGCACTGGATAATACCACTCTATTCAAGACCATAAATCTGCTGCAGTACTTATGGCTTCAGACGCTGAAAAGGCCTTCGACCGTGTTTCCTGGTCATTCTTAAATGGGATTCTCAGGTCGATGGGATTTTCGGGTCGATTCTTACAGGGAGTGTTAGCATTATATGATTCCCCTTCGGCCACAGTAACGGTAAATGGAATATCCTCTACCCCTTTTGCAATTACAAATGGCACCAGGCAGGGCTGTCCATTGTCCCCGCTAATCTTTGCGCTGATAATTGAGCCCTTAGCCATACGTATTCGTTCTAACCTGGCTATTCATGGAATATTGGTGGGTCAATCGGTTTACAAAATTGCTCTATACGCGGACGACGTACTATTATCTTTACACGATCCCTTTTCCTCTCTTCCGGCTGTGTTGGCGGAGATTGATGAATATGGCCAATATTCCGTCTACAAAATTAACCCACAAAAAACTGAAGTCTTAGACTTTTATCTATCATCTGAATTGCGCCAAAATCTTGAACGGTTTTTCCCTTTTGTTTGGGATTGGAAGAAAATTAAATATCTCGGGATCTATTTAACTATATATTATAATCAACTCTACCAGACAAATTACCCACCGATTCTTACCCAAATAAAAAAAGAGCTGGAGCGATGGGATTCACTACTTATATCATGGATGGGCCGTATTGTGTCCATAAAAATGAATATCCTACGTAGATTGTTGTACATTTTTCAGGCCCTCTCGGTCCGAGTCCCATTACAGATTTTTCAATCATTGCATTTTCATGTCACTAGATTTGTGTGGCGGGGCAAGCGTCCGCGGGTTCGCCTGAAAGTTATGCACAGATCAACAAGAGGAGGAGGCCTGGGCCTACTAGATTTTCACCGTTACTACATAGCAGCTCATCTTGCCCAATGTGTACTATGGGGCTCACCAGTCACTAATCGGGTATGGCCATCCCTGGAAGCACATTGTATTGGGGTGACCTCTATGGCCTCAGTGTTCTGGTTACCTAAATCGGCACGTCCTCTAGGGATTTCCCGTCACCCAATTATTAATCATTGTATGACCCTTTGGGACAGTGTACAACGTCGATATCAGCTTTCTACTCTGCCTAGTCCTATTATACCTTTGTATAACAACCCCAATTTTCTCCCTGGATGCAACCCCGCGGCGTTTGGGTCTTGGATAGCAAAAGGTATATATTACTTAAATGACTTAATTACGGGTCCTATATTTCCGTCCGTCTGAATTATATTCAGTGTTGATCCCGAACGCGACGGAGATACAGGATGTACATGAGTCTGCTTGGGACAGGGATTTTAAGAACCCTTTGGATTCGGAAGATTGGGAGGAAATAAGGGAGGCAATAGGTTCTACCTCTATTTGTACCCGAATAAAAGAAAATAGATACAAGCTACTATTCAGATGGCACCTGGTCCCTGCCCGGTTGGCTAAATTTTCTGTTCCAGTCTCAGATACTTGCTGGAGATGTGGTGTGGACACCGGAACATATATTCATGTCTGGTGGACGTGCCCTAAGATCAGAGCACTCTGGATTAAAATACATGAGTTTATATCTACACTACTCCAAATTAATGTTCCCTTTCTTCCACAATATTTCTTACTTCTTCTAGGGGTGCCAGGAGCGATGAAAGGCCAGAACAAGTTATTGCTTCATGTAACATCCGCAGTGACTTGTCTGATAGCATCTTTATGGCGCCAACAACGGGTGCCTACATGGCAAAATGTGATTGATAAAATCTGGTACATATATCAAATGGAGTATATGACATGTATTTTGCACAACACTGCAAAATCCTTTATTAAAGTATGGGAACCTTGGGCATCTCATTTTGGTGCTTCAATCCCTATTTTTTATAGTTTGACCTGAGTAAGTCTAACCTGGACTCTATCTCCTTTCTCTTTCTCTGTTCTTTTCTTCTTTGTCTTTTGTGTTTGACGGTTTAGCCACCCGTCTTATTTTACTTTTTACCTTTTTGGTATTATCACATTTCTCTACGTAATAATTTTCAAAAACGATGGAAGTTATTAGTTGTTTATTTACAGCATATCTTGGACATACTTATCCAATGACTTTGAATTGTGTTTTCTAATTGCATGAAAAATGTCTACGGTATGTCTTTTTGAATCTTCCAATAAAATTTATTTGAAAAAAAAATAGAGGAATCAGCTTGCAGCCATACATAAGGCATTTAAGGCATGTATTAGTGAAAGGTTTTTTTCCTCTCACTAACCTTTCTAAAGAGCTATATCAAGCATGTGAAATGCTTCATCAACATTATTAGATAACCAGGGCCTGATTAATAGTACACAATTTGCTCGTTCCGTACACACATCTCCCTGATACATGATAGGAATCCCTGCTTTTATACAATACATTATATAATAATAATAATAATAATAATAATAATACTAATACAGTAGTAATAATAATAATAATAATAATAATAATATGCTTTTGTAATGAGTCCACGGACTCACTGTGACCATAGTTGTAGGTAAATTATAATATCTGCCTCTACCTCTAATTGGTTAGATATACCCCACATGATGTGTTTTGTGTTCTATAGAAGCCTTGTCTTTGTGCTGAAATTCCCATAAATGCCTGACCATCACCCAAAACCTGACAGACAATAACTCAGATGCAATAAAGACACAAATACTTATGTTGCAGTTTATTAATTGGTCCCTAATTAAAATTTGTGACTATGGGCTGGATAGCCAGAATAGGTATTGCACATGCACTTTTACCTATTCTGCCACAACAGAACATTGCAACTTTTCGTGTGGAAATCAGCCTCTGCAAGGGGGGCAGAGTCACCTACCATGCATACAAGATATGCATGGTGAATGGCATATAGCATTAAAATCATATAATAAGGGCTGCTGTTAGCCCTTACGTACAATCCTCTATTCCGCTTGCATAGATGCATGCAGAATATTTAAGAATGTTCCTGGGTCACGGATTTACTATCAGCACATAGTAGAGCAAGGGGAAGTGCCCATCTCTGTTGCATGCACTATTGTGAATCAGAAATTTCGTACATTTGTCTTTCCAAGTCTATTCATCAGTTAAATGGAAGGAAAAATATTCCACTCACTATCTATCTATCTATCTATCTATCTATCTATCTATCTATCTATCTATCTATCTATCTATATGGATTATTTACCTCACATAGTAGATATGCTGTGAAATTGCTTGCTGTGTGAATTAATAAGGAAATTAAGTAATTTTACAATAAAAATGGGCAAGACAGATTTCCATCTGGACACACTGGGCAGGGTGCAGACTTAAATGGGGAGCAGTAACAAATAAAAAGCCACAATCTACTCTAGGTATTGGATAAATCATCTTTCAATGATGCATTTGAACAATAGAAAATAGGTAAATAGAGTACTCAAGAAAACAATCTGTATATTTTTACTATGAAGCTGACATATGCAGGCTGTTGCCAAGTGAGATAGGTGATGCCTTTTCAGTGTAGCTGCATTATACATTACTTTATGGCTTTATTACTTTATGGCACTTTTGGCAAATATGAGATAGACCAGTAGATGATCCTATAGCATCTCATTTGTTTGTGCCTAAGAATTAGTCTTTTTATCCATTTTTAAATCAAGAGTCTGAACCTACAGTATTATGGTGGGCACTGTAGATGATATATGGGTGTTAATTAAAAATATAAAATTTGTAATTCTAATAATAAAACATAGAACGCACATATAAAAATCTAATATTATATGAAAATCTAATAATAGAAAATTAAACCAACATATAAATTGATCAAAAAAAGATCTAAATAACTCACTGTTAATATATAATTAACACATGGTGCTGAGTAACAAGGGATGAATCAGAAAGTGCAAAGAGTTATCAAGTTCAATAAAAAGTGTGTGTGTATGTGTCCTTATGAGTTTCCTCAATGGGGAAGCAAATTGTGGAGAGCAAATAAATGAAAAAGTGTATATCAGAAATACATTTTAAGTTATAATGTTGTTTTAATAGTAATATATCATAAAACACAAGTGTATTAAAAACATTTCAATAATATAGTGATTCAGTGGCATAACTAAGGTTGATGAAGCACTTATTTCTAAATTGAAAATAGGGTAGTGGTAGTTTTCAAGGCGCAAAAGTGTCAGTATAATAAAATATGATTAAAAACCAGTGCTGTAACAATCAACAATTGCTTGTATCTGTAACTTTCAGTCACTTTCAGTCGCCTGGAAAATGAAACCAAAGGGGATAGAAACAAATAACATTTAATTAGAAAAAGGGTAACATCTCGCATCTAGAAACAGAAGTTCATACCAAGGAAGCGATGGAAACAAAGTAGTAGGTTGGTAGCTGCCGGAGGATGGAATGCCAGGGAATCGATGCTTCACAACGCTGCTGCTGGGTCCTGGGTGATGACATCTGATTCGGCTGGCCGGTCTCTGGCTAAATTGTCTTGTGTTGTTTTCTCTCTATTACATAACTACACCTGATGGGGTAGATCCAGAACTCCATTTGCAATCCGTTTACTAGCGTAGCGTATTTACGCGAGCGTACCTTCTATACTCACCCCTAGGCACTCCCCCTGCATGTACATACTTTAGCCGCTTTACGCTTTCTTACCCTACCTTAACTAACCCTACCTTAGCCGCTCACATCCGCACACGTATGTATAGCCAGCGCGTAGTTACGCCGCTAAGCACGCCCATACTGTACGATTTAAATGCAAACCCCCCGCCTACATTGCGTAATTTAATCATACTTATGGCTAACGTAAAATTGGAACGCCCCCTCGAACGAATTTACGCCACTGATACGTGAAAGGCCCATACGCTCAGAGTTACTTTATGTTTCGTAGCGCATCTGTTGTGCGCATGCTCAGTACATACCAAATCGCATTTTTATGTCACCGCCATGCGTAAATACGCATGGAAACGTTGTTCTGGATCTGCCCCGATATGAGGAATGGAATGTCAGTTTTGTCAAGGAGTTATTATTCAAGAAATTATTTAATGCGCACTTAAACTGATTGATTCACCTGTGTCCCTTCCCCCTTGTTAACGGATGGAAGATCTCATCATTAGCCACATCAATACTAGCACTTAAAGGGTGTTATTTATATGATGAAAACTACACTTGGATTGCAGTTATTTCTCTCTTCTCTTTCTTTTGTCTTTGTTTATAAGTAAATTGACTAAAGAAATATCTTTATGAAATTGTATTTCACTTATTTAGGTACACTACATTGATTAGTACATTATTTGGCGCCTCTTTGCAATTAATGTTCAAACTATGATCTTGACATTGGCTCAATACAACAAAAAGCTGTTTTCCAGGAAGACTGTCCTGCTTGAAGGTTTGGTTTAAATAGGTGCAACTACAGACATTCAAACTCACTGTTTAAATCAATGTTAAAGCACCGAATTCATGCTCTATTAAATTTTTATAAATATAAATCTGACCGGAGAAGGAAATGCAAATAATCAAAAGAATAATACTAATAATGAATACAATGAAAATAAAAATAGAAATAAAAATTGATTCCAAAAGGAGGGCAGAAAAAAATGTCTGAGAAGAAAGAGTCCTTTCTTTAAACACTTCTATTAGTGGAACTGAAGGCTGTTAGTTACCTACAGTACTTAATTTTTAGTCACAGCAGATATAACATCTTTATATACTATCATAAATCATCATGATAGATAGAGTAGAAGCAGTCTGAAATAGCCTTTTAAAGAGTGACTATGATCCAGGGTATTTTATTTATTTTAAATAACAATTATTTTATAAACGTGGGGTACTGCCATGGGAACAAAATTTGTCCCTAGTTAAGCTAACATATTCATGGACTAGTGGGAGGATTCCTATGTCTGGACTAGGGTCCTGGTTGTGTTTTATTGACAACATTTTATATGGAAGGGCAAGGAGGAGTATTTATATTGTTTTAACAATTATTTAAATGGGAATTATCTTAATATCAAATTTACTTTTAATATTAGTAAAGAAAAAAATATTTTTTTAGATTTCAGAAAGAAGTACATATACATACAGAAAAGCAACTGACACCAACTTATATATTAATATAACCAATGGACACTATAGGAATTGCTTAAAAGGGATCAAGTTCAGACAATTAAAAAGATTAAGAATAAATTAAAACAGGAGTTTTTTCACAGTCATAAAATAAAAGTAACAAGACCATTGATTCAGAAAAGACCAGATTTTATGTTGGTTTTACTATTCAATATAATCATTGATATAAACAAATAAAAAAAAATTCTGAAATAAACATTGAATGCATCCTCCTTAATTATTCTATTTTAAATTCCTTTCTTCCAAAACAACCCAACTTTATAAAATTTAATTAAAACAAAGTGTTTCCATAGATATGGCTCATGTAAAATGGGCTGCACATTGAAAGGCCCTAGTAATTTGACAAATTCACAGTGAATGGTGAAGAAGTTGTCATCAACAATTTCATTACCTGTCACACAATAATTTTTTATTGTTTTACTGAATGTTCATGTAAACTATAAAAATTTTATGTGGGAAAATGTATAGACCATTGAAGATCAGAACAGAAACATCTGTTAAATATACCTTAAGGAAAGAGCTTAACTTATTATCTTGTCATTATCTTGTCATTTTTAAGAAACATATAATTGCTCCTTTGCTCCTATAAATAGGTTTATGGGCAGTTCATGCTCTCCAATTGGCAGAAAAACTATCTGGAGATGAGGTTTAAATACCAGCTTAAATCCCTCACTCCACTGGACCTAAATGCAGATTTTGAATGAAAGTGGGTTCCTCTCATAAGAGGTCTTATTGATCTGACAGATGTTTGCCTTCCCTTTTCTCCAGGAACACTGCTGAAACTCCTACAGTCATACCATCCTACATGAGCCTAAACTCATCCAATTTTGAATCTATACAGAAATGAACCTGGTCAGTATCATCAGACAATAACAGATTCTATAAGTAACCAACAGACAGCATTCAGTTCCATTAAAAGGAGTATTTAAAGGAAGAACTCTCTTTTCTCTTTTTTATTTTTATTTTCATTTTATTATTATTATTAATCTTTTGATTATTTCCATTTCCTCCTCCCGTTGGATTTATAATTATATTGAAATTTAGATTTTTCATGAAATTATCATATCGGTTTTCTTTGTGGCTTTATTCACCTGGAATTAGTGATAATATAATTTTATGTATTTGTTATGTGATATTTAACCCCCACTGCACCTTATTCTCTGGAAGGATTCTTGGCTTTAGTTACCTGGAATTATTGATTGTATCATTTTATGTATTCCTTATGTGATATGTAACTCCCATTGCACCTTATCCTTTGGAATGATTCTTGCCTTTATTCTTGGATTAGTCATGAAATTCTTCAGGTGTTTTATATTATTGACCCCTTTATATTTATGCATACTATTTCGGATGTCTAATACAGTTTTACCATGAGCAGAATTTCATTACTCAACAGTTTACACTGCGGTTTAGCGGTATTTGCATCTTTATTAGGACTATATGGATTTTTACTACATTGTTTTCTTTTGACCCAGAGATGTTGTATATTTTGTATCCCAATCAGATGAGTTGTTTTTATCTATTTACTCTGTTACTCTATTTAGAACCCTGAACAGTTTACTTTCAGTTCCCGCATTCGCAACACAAATATATTATACTCATTGGTATGCTCCGATTTGAGTGATTGCTCTCTTGTTTTATGTTTTATATTTAAAGCTATATTTTTTTCTGAACGCTTGTATTTGTACGGTAGTGAGCTGCGGCAGCAGGATTTATTGGTTTCTTCTATTCCTAACTTATGCTCCGCTTTATGGACGGATTAAGGGCCTGATCCAGATTTTTGCGGTTGTTTTACATAAGCTAGTGTACCTAAGTTACGCACTACTAAGTATAATGTACTTTCCCTGGCAATCCCCTTGCACACATGTAAATCGCTGACTCAGAACCCTACCTTAACTTTTCCTTGCATATCTCTGGTCGTACGTATTGCCTAGTTGTACGTAAGTGCCTAACCCAGCCCATACTGTATAATTTAAATGCCTCCCTCCGCCCAAAATGCGTATAATTGGCTTGTGTCGGGATGCCACACCCTACTGTTCTGTGTTACGTACAAGTTATGTATGATGAGAGTTACAATATGTAATATCTGCCATGTGCCATTCCCACAACAAGATATATGCATGCAGCATGCATAAACTGACTGTCGTTATTAAGTCTGGATCAGGTTATTAATTATTTTTTTGACTGTACTATAAAACTACTTCTGTTTCTAATTATCCACACTGCCTTGCTAAAAGCTGCTGCTCTAAACACATCAACTGGAAGTGATCTGAAGCTCTTCCAGGATCGTCTGTGTCCGGGAATTATTCAGAGTAAACCTGAGTGAGAACCAACTGGCCTTTTGTATGCAAACTGCTCCCTTCTGGGTTGATATTGTTATAATCACTATATTATTGAAATGTTTTTATAATACACTTCTGTTTTATGAACATTTTAACCTGAAATTTGTCTCTGGTATACACTATGTCTTTTTCATCTATTTTCTCAGAGAGTGGGTCCCCATAGCGAATGGCCCTATTTTGATAAGGCCGTTCACTAACAGCCAGTTCCGAACTGGCTTGGATATTGATTGTTATGCCTCGATGTGGCATAGCAATCGATCCCCGGAGCACCGAACATGGTGCTCCGAATGGTAAGCAACCCCACTCCCTAACTCTAACATTAAGTCATCCCCCTGCAGCCTAAGCCTAAATCACCCCTCCGTAGCCTAACCCTAATTCATCCCCCCCTGCAGCCTAACCCTAAATTCTCCCCCTGCAGCCTAACCCTAAGTCCCTGGAGAGGGTTACTCACCTCTCCGGTGGTCTGGTCCGGTGGCGGCGCTGGCGGCTTTTCCGTGAAATGAATGGGTGAATATGCAAATTGCATACTCACCCATTCATAAAAAACTAATTCTGCGGTTTATCACATTCAAAATAGTTTTCGCAATGTGAAGTATCGTTGCAAGGACTCTCAACAATTTTCTCCCATCATCCCGATTGATGAAACTCGTATGGAAAACTCTAAAAAAAAATCCATTATAGAGATACACAACTTTTTAATGAACTTGATAAGAACTTCCATAAAGACACCTTTTTACTGGACTCTTTGCACTTATCGATTCATCCCTTGTTGCCCAGCACGATGTGTTAATTATCTGGATCTGTTTTTTTATTTTTTTATATGTGGATTTTATTTTGTATTATTAGATTTTCATGTAATATTAGATTTTTATATGAGATTTATATATTTTATTATTAGATATATAATTATCTATAGCTCCCACCATAACTGTAATCCCTGCAGCTTTTCAAATTGTATTGAGGTTTCGTGTAAACTTATTTAGTGTTAAGCAGGATGCTGTTTCCATTGCCCTCATTTCACTTTCACTTTTTTCATTAGTTCTTTATTCCAGGAATCTGTCTTGGGTTTATGTTCAGTCTTTGTTCAGTCTACAGTTCCTGGATCTGTCCCTCTGATCTCTATCTGGTAATTGTGCCTTGTCTCTGTTACCTTCTTATATTTTGTTGTTGTTTGTCACTTTGATTTCCTTGATTTGCCTGTCTGTTGTATTGTCCTGTCCTCTAGTGACTTCTCCCCATGTAACTTCCCTTGTTACACTAAGAGCAGCCATCAGGGACCACAACCTATTGTGTGACAGCAACAGAGGCAACAGTGAACATCAGGCATCAGTTAGACTCCATACCCTGGTGTGTAGTATTCCTTGGTGTTTTATAATAATTTAAATTGAATTTTTTTTTTGGTAAGTTAACTAAAACAACTCATATTTAGCAAGTTGGTATGATTACTGGTGTACTCTTTATATTCTTTATAGGCCACTGGCATTATCTCTATATACTCTACTATTCTCTCTACATTTTATATAGGCCATTTATATATTGTATGACAGCCACTGGTGTAGTCTTTGTATGGTTTGCTCTCTGCACTGTGGGGGTCATGGGTGCTTTTTCTTCATTGTTTGGGGTTTACTGATGCGCTGTGCAATGTCTGGCAGTAATTGGTGTGCTCTCTGCATTGTATGGTGGTCACTGCGGTTCTCTCTATGTAGTATGGTGGTCACTGTAGGCTCTTTTAATTGTATGGCAGTCATTGAAGTGCTCTCAGGTTTTATGGGAGTTTCTAGTGTGCTTTGACAGGGAGATGGAAGAAACTGGAGAACAAAGTAAGTGAAGGGGGTTGAAGAGAAATGGGGGCACAATGGGGGTTCAAAAAAAACAGGTATAGAGAATGGGGGTTGTAAATTAAGGAAAGTTAGTGTGGATAGAAGAGAAAACCCATTTCTGGAAATATTTAGTCTTTTTGTATTCTTTGAAGATCCTGGTCATCACTCCCTCTTATCTTTGCAGCACCGCCCCTATAACTTGTTATGGAAATGAGCTGTTCTCAATATTCATAAAGCGCTCATGTCCCTCACTGGTCCTTGCTATCCCTCACCGTTCGGCAGCTCGAGCTAACGTTAAGACACTCTGCCCCCTCCTTCTTCAGAGCACCAGTGACAGGTCCATTCCTATCACATGTTGCTCCTGCGTCTGCTGCCTGTTGTCTAGAAGCAGGCGTGTCACTCACCAAGCTCAGCGCCGGTCTGGAAACGAACCACGCCGGACCAGAGGTGCAGAGTCTAACCCCAAGCCGGGTATTCGCCCGAGCCCCTGATGTTGGGGATGGACTTGGCTGCAGACAAGGTGCAGATTGCGGCTCTCTGGACAAGCGCACAGACACAGAGATGGTGCGGCGAGATCAAAGGAGAGCAGGAGTAGTAGTTGCAGGGAGTGGAGACACTGCTACTGCGGCTGGCTATGATTACAGGACTGGAGCTGTTCTGCAATCAGGAGACATAGCAGTGCTGAGACCAGAGATGATGGAACACTGGAGCTGGACAGAGAGAGAGAGAGGCAGGAACCAGCAAGAGGTAACTGGAGGCATGATGAGACACTGGAACTGAGGAGTGAAACACAACCAGGAACCAGGGAGCCAGAACACACGAGCAGGCTTGAGGACATGAATCAGCAGACTAAGACAATCTGTTTTTCTGACAGGGAAGTGATGTCAGGCAGGCATTTAAATAGAGCAGGTGTAAAGGGAGTTCAACAAGGCAATCCGTAGCACCTGTGATATACCTGCAGCAGAAGTGCACACCAGAAGTGTTAGAACTGAAAGGAGTCGTGACTAGAAAATGGTAAACAAAGCAACTAAAACATGCAGAGAGCATAGAGGATACTGTAGAATCATGACAGTACCCCCCCCCCCCTCTAATGGGTAGACTCCGGACACCCTAATGAGGTTTGAAAAGGAACTTTCGATGGAAGGCCGGGGAGCATGGAGATCAGAGGACTTGACCCAGGAGCGTTCTTCAGGATCATACCCATTCCAATGGGTGAGATATTATAGAGAATTGTAGAGTTAGGACCACCATATGCAGAAAGGCCTTGATGGTGACTGGTGGTTTATCATATATTTGCGCAAATATGTGTAACGGACATTTCTGCCTTTTATTTTTACTGTTTAATGGCAGTGTTGCTGAGGCATTTTCTTTTCTTTGTTTCCTTTCTTTCTGTGTTTCTGTGGCTAGCAGATTACCCCTGCTTTTCATGCACCTGTTTGCATTTACCTATAAATTGATTGAGCAACTTCCATTTTGTGTTTGATATTGTAGAGAACACCTAGAGAAGCGAGAATCCATAATATGACTGATCTCGTACTCCATATGATCATGCACGGAGACAGGAGCTGGTGGCTTATGGACTATTGTGAAGCAGTTGATTACCAGAGGCTTTAGGAGAGAGACGTGGATCACGTTAGGAACCTGAAGAGCCTGGGGCAGTTCAAGCCTGGCAGCCACCAGATTAACCATATCCAAATTTTAAATGGACTGATAAAGTGAGGGGCTAATTTCATTGTGGGTACATTGGGCCAGATTCAGAGCACCGAGCGCATTGCATATGCGCCCAGTGTTTAATGCGCTCGGTGCACTGAATCTGGCCCATTCAGATGAAGATGGCTGGTCGATAGCCAGACCTTGTCCCGAGAAGAGTACAAAGGTGTAGGCTTTCTCTTCTTGTCTACTGTCTTCTGCATTTGAAGAAAAGCTTTGTCTAATTGCTGTTTTACCTGAGTCCAAATCTCTGTGAAAGACTTGAGGGTAGATTCAACCACTGGGATATCCTGAGGAGGAGCCTCCCTAAGAATGGGAGTCTTGGGGTGATGGCCATACAAAGCAAAAAATGCAGGATGGGAAGAGGACACATGGACCGCATTATTATGGGCGAATTCGGCCCAGGGCAGTAAATCGACACTGTCATCCTGGTTGACAGATACACAGGTTCTTAGATATTTTTCAAGCTCCTGATTGGTGCGTTCAGTGAGCCCATTTGATTGGGGATGGTAATTTAATATCACAGAAATACCTCCAGAACCAGGAGACACATTGAGTACCTCGATCAGAGACGATTTCAGAGGGACATCCGTGGAGACGGAAGATCTCTTTTACGAAGAGCCGAGCCAGTTGAGACAATGTGGGCAGACCCTTTAATGGGATGAAATGTGCTGAATGGGAAAATCGTTCAACTACAACCCAGATGGTATTACATTCTCTGGACACCGGAAGGTCAATAATAAAGTCCGTGTCAGATCGGGTTAGTAAGTGGCATGAGGGGGCCCACAGGCTGGAGACGAGAAGTCTTTGACTGAGCACATACAGTGCAAGATGAAGCAAAGTCTTCCAAACTCGTCCACGTCCCTCTATAAAGGTAGCCATTAGTAAGAACGTGACAAGAATTCTAGGGTTTTCTTGACCCCGGTATGGCCTGTGAACCAGGTGCAATGTGCCCATTGCAACAATTTATGTCGCAGAGGAGGAGCGATGAAGGTCTTATGGGAGAAGAAGCCACAGGGTAGAAGCTTGCCGGTGGAGTTGGGCAGCAAGAGGACAGCATCCGCGCCATAGGAGGAGGCATCCACTTGCAGAAAGAATGGTCTAGTAGTATCTGGATGATTTAAAATGGGTGCCAATGCAAATGCCCTTTTCAGGGTACCAAAGGCCTGCACGGCCTCAGGAGGCCAGATTTGGTTCTTTACCGTCGATTTGGTGAGGGCAACGATAGGGGCAACAACCTTGAATAATTGTTCACGAACTGATGGTAAAAGTTTGCAAAGCCTAAAAACCATTGAGTAGGTTTTAAACCTTCCAGAATGGCCTTAAGTTTCTCTGGATCCATTTGCAAACCTGTTCTGGAAGTGATGTAACCCAGGAATGGCATCTGAGGCTGTTCTAAACTGCATTTTTCCAGCTTGGCATAGAGTCCATTCTGCATGAGATGGGTGAGAATTTCAGAAACATGGATCCGGTAAGAGTTCATGTCAGGGGAAAAGATGAGGATATCATCTAAATAAGTTACCATGTACATGTTAAGGATGTCCCGAAAGATCTCATTCATGTAGCTTTGAAATACTGTGGGAGAATTACATAATCCGAAAGGCATGACAAGGTACTCGTAGTGGCTATCCCTGATGTTAAATGCGGTCTTCCACTCGTCACCCTCTCAGATCCTGATGAGATTGTAAGCCCCACGCAGGTCCAGCTTAGTGTACAAGGTATCCCCCTTGACACGATCAAAGAGTTCCGAGATCAAAGGTAAGGGATAGCAGTTTTTAACTGTATTCTCGTTAAGACCCCTATAGTCAATACAGGGGCATAGCTTTCCAGACTTATTAACTAAAAAGGACCCTGCACCGGCGGGAGACGAGGACTTCTAAATGAAGCCGCGTGCCAGGTTTTCTTTTATGTAATCTGACATAGACTTGGTCTCTGGTACTGACAAGGGGTAGATATGACCCCGTGGAGGTGTTTTGCCAGGAATGAGTTCAATAGTGCAATCCCATGGACGTTGAGGAGCTAGCACCGTGTCTCAGCATCCTTTTTGGTAAAGACGACAACAAACTGAGCATAATGTGGAGGTAGACCCAGAAACCGATTTTCTGAGACAAGAGATTCAGAAGTGGAAGTTGCTATGGGTAACCGGGCTGGAGGTGTGATTTAAAGTAGACAGGGCTTGTGACACTCAGATCCCCAGGATAACACTTGCGATGTGTGCCAATCCAATGTGGTTGAGTGTAGCCTTAACCAGGGTAAACCCAGGACTACTGGTCGAATGGCAGATTGCAGAACGAGAAATGTAATCTAAATTCCCAGCACCTTAATTTAAATACTCTTTTCACAAAATTAGACAATTTTCAGAGTTCAATCAATGTCCCTAAATGTTCAACATACATACATACACCTTCCAGGGAAATGTTTCAAATGCTGTGTAAATCCAAATTCTTATTCTTATACAGTTCTTTTAAATGCAGTCCTTTTCATCCTTTATGAATCCACAGTACTCTGTTTACCGGATATCTCTCAATAGTCTCTCAACTCTTTCTTTCCTCCTCTACCGTTATCTTTAACCTTCAATAGAATCAAATGAGAAGACAGGGGATCCCCTGTGTAAATCTGTATCACCCCGATAATTACTCCTAATTACTGGAACTACTCATTCATTGTTTTTCTTGAATGGTATGCATATAATACATTTCTCTTTTTCTTTACAGCTATACCATTCCTGGATCCAGATCTCCGTCCACCAGTCCGGAAGATATGAAGTGAACAAACTGCAACTACCAATGTCGGGGAAGCTCCGGGATCTCCCGGAGAGAAGCTGCCAAAAGTCGGCAACCATGAAGTAACTATTGTCTTTCATACTGCAATGACAGCTTATGCATACTCTGTCCTGTGAAGCCCTTTCGAAAGTTTTAACCAGCCAGGAACTTCTGCACATGTGCAGAGATTCTAAGCAGCTCATCAAAACTTCGAATGGGCTTCACAGGACCTCACAAGCTTGTCGATGCTTGTGGGAAGGGTACGTTTTTATAAATATCAAACTTGCAGGAGCCAGGATCGTAGCGAATAGCCATGATCCTGGTTTTACAGCAGTATTGAAAAACATTTAGTTCTTTATCAATTGAGCTCAATGTGTTCTAATAAGGTAGCATAAATGCATGCACAGAATGGAGGATCATCTACAATGTGAGGGTAGGAAGATTAGATCTTAAAATCCGGCCTCATATAATTAAGGAAGGGGAATAGAATGTTGCATGTGAATAGAATGTTGTTGTGAGCAACTTCTGCCCAGTTGCTCTGTGTTCTAAGGTTTTATTTTCCAGTCTAACATGATGAGAAATCTAGTGACAAAACTACAGTTGATGAATACATATATAAAAATGACAAGTTAACTAAATAAAGCAAAGTGTATTTATTTATGGAATAAATACCATTTAATTACGTGATTATGCAAACTTCCAGAGAACTGTAATTTAGCACCTGCGGCAACATGTTTAAATGTTCTCATTTAAATTTAATATGCAGATTATTTATCTCCAACATGTTTAGAAGATGCCCTTTTCGTGTTGTTTCTTCTTATAATAAATATAAAGCTATATAAAACTCATAATCTATATATATTTCCTTTAATTTTGTAGTTATTATACTGTTCCTTTTTAATAACATATTTATGAAAGGAAAAAGAATCCCTTTGAATTCTTATGCAGGCTAGACATGTTTTGTTACGTCCCATAAAATGATATGGATTAGGCCATTATGTGAGTACGGTAATTTGAAAAGCAATGTTATTACTCGGTAATGAATGTCTTGGCCTTAACTTGACGTTTGTTGTACAGCATGGGTATTAATCATCGCACCCAGTTCTGTATTCTATTAACAGTTCATTCAATTGCAATTACTGAAACTTTAATAAAGCTTTAACTGACAGTAGGAGTTGTGTGTCAGCAGTAACTACTATTAGCTTCCAATGGCCATTCCATTTCTTCCTTGTTTCCTCCACAACTGGAGTTCTGTTAGAAAAATGTGTGACTTTCTGGGTTACTGGCACAAGACTGCAGTAGAGAATGAACTAAATTGTACTCTTTCTCAATTTTCACAAAATACCATATATTTCTACAAGTGCTTTTCTCTTTACGCAAGTGAAACTTTCTGCCCTAGAAAAATGTCACATCTAAGTGATGCCACCCATAAGCTTCCTAGTCTTGCCCCAATTTACCACAGCCAGGCCTTTGCCTTTGGATTACCATATTTATATAGGGACAGGTCTGTGAAAAATAATTCACTAATGCCCCTTTCACATTACCACCAAATACCCGGGATTTTCTTCAAAAACCCGGCATTTAGCAAAAACCCGGGTTTTTGGTGGTGATGTGAAACCGCCACTTCCGGGAGACCTGGGTCAAGAGACCCGGGACTTGAACACGGGAAAAAAGACGGGTTTTTTCCGTGTTCAACCCGGGAAGGGTGGCAATGTGAAAGCGCCAGGGTTGTTTTCAACCCGGGTCTTTCATTTTGCCTCCCGATCGGCTTAGATTTGTCCATTGTTGCTATGGCAACAGTAAACAAATCTCTTTCTAGCGTCGGAAACCTGAAAAAAAAAATTGCACGTATACGCTTGCAGTTCTACAATCATCAGCATGCCCAAGGATGACAGGGTATGCTAGCGCTTGGAGAACCACAAGTGCCAGCATGCCCTGTCATCCGTTACAACACCACACAAATACATACCCCTACTAGCACTTAAATAAAATATAGGGCCGGCCCCTACCCTAACAAAATACTAAACATTTCATGCCCCCCTACAAAGAATAAATTACATTTAATACCCCCAAATAATGTTATAAAAAAAGTACCGCTAATTGTAAAATGTTAAAAATACATGTAAAAATAAATAGCATAAAAATAATAATTAAAAATAGTTACTTACCATCTTGATAACGATCCCATCTTGTAAGCTTGTAATC
>WWET01002878.1:203216-214533 GCA_011038615.1 Limnodynastes dumerilii | reverse complement strand
CCGCCTCGCCTGATCTTCGTGCGGGCCTTCCAGCAGGGCTCCTTCGGCTACCTGGCCATGAACCTAGAGCCCGTCCCCGCGGGGAAGGAGAGCCGACCCAGCAGCGTCCTTGCGCGCTTTTGTCTAAAGCCGGATCCGCGGGGGGAGGTGCGCAAGATCACCGAATCCTACATCCAGCTGGGGCTGCGCTGCGAGGAGCCGCCCGGCACGCTCTATGGGCGCCTGATTTCCGTCTTCGCGGAGTCCGAGTGGATATTTGGGGTGTTTGGGGTAATTGAGGGCCAGCAGAAGACTGCCCTATGTGCCTTCCGGCTAGGAGATGTGGGGGAAGAGATCCGCAAGGCAAGGAGAGGGTGCTTTGAGACAGGCGCCAAGGACTATGGAGGGGTGTCGGTGCTGGATAGTGTGGTGCAAGGGAGTGGACTCAGCTGCAGGCAGAAGAGCAACCTCAAGGTTAGTCCCTAAAAACACTTTACACTTTCTCATGCCAGTCTTTGGTGCTAGGGGTCAATTCCTGGATACACCAAATGTTTTTGCATAGTGCTATGGTTGCATTGCATTAGTCAGCAATACAATATAGAATCAATATGGTCCACCTACAAAACCAAAAGTCTAATGTCTTACCACATCCAAGTCCAATGTTACCACTTAGGAGATGCTGAGACTGTGGTTAGGTTTTGAGGTAGTGCAGACCATCCAACATGACCCATTCCATCAGGTACAATGTACTCCGCACCTGAGCTTCCAACTGTAACACTCACCTGGTGAAATCACTTGACTGAGATTTAAAAAACAATTTGTCTCTTCAACAGTGGAGGTTACCATAGTAACTGACAGTTGGAAACTGAGGAGCAGATTATTTTGTACCTAATGGAATGGGTCATGTTGGAGGGTCTGGTAGTGGTGTGAATTTTTGCATCTGAGGTATAGGTTCCTCAAGGATTTTGGAGATCAATTGATTGCTTGGGCGCTGGGTGAGTAAGGTGCTTGGGTGCCCAGATGAGTTGACTCCCTGGAAAAGTTTTGTAGGTGTTAAGTGCAGAGGAGAGTTGTCTGAAATTCAATGGATAGGGAAAATGACATTCTGATGATTAAGATACAGATAAGTCAGGTAGTCAGTGCAGGAGAGTGATTTACAGAAATGATTACTTTGGAAGCAGACCAGGGCCTATACCACCAATATTATTAAGGTGCATTGGACAGGTGACTGTGGGGAAAATGTATAGTTTGAGCAAATTTGCACTTTGGCAACACCATGGGCTGATTCCTATCCAGGAGTAATAGCACAGAAGGTGCAGTTCTGCGCCTGAACAAACCCTGTTGCAGTGTGAGAGGTGAAAATGATTCTTTTTATTTATTTTTGTAAGTAGGGAAAATATTGTCTGAAAATACTTTTTGGACAGCTTTATTTTCAACTCTAATTTAGAGTCGAGCTACAAATGATCAACTCTCAACTCATTCTAAGTTCAGCATGTTTTTTGTCCAGGTGCACATTTGCACCTTTTCCCCCTAATTGCCATGCATGTATTGTCCAATATAAAGCATGCTGAAAGAATTAGAGTTGAGTCTTAGCTCATCTCTAAACTGCATTTGGGAAATAAAGCTGTTTGGCATTTTTGTACTTATGCATTAACAATCAATGTTTCCCTGTTTGCAAAAAAAATAACTGTGATATGCACAGGCACATTAATCAGCCTGCGGATGTGCAGAAGAGAATTACACTACGACACCTTCTCTGCTGCTCTGAATACCTGCTACATTCTAATTTACAGCCTCATTATGGTCCTGTCTAGTCTCCTCTATGACACAGCTTCACTTACTGAATGCTGGTCAAGCACCACTAAAGTGAAAGAGTTTGACGGTTTGGCAAATGCAATGTTATTGGCACTATGAGTGACAGACAATTCCCGGGGGGCTCCACAGCAGCTGCCTCCAACATTGCACATTATAATTCAGCACGTCAGCTATTGTACACACGTGTTTCATGTACCAGAAGGTCATGGCTCGCTTAGCTGCTATGTAGGTATGTAAAAGTCTCCTGCAGACCA
Source organism: Limnodynastes dumerilii (assembly GCA_011038615.1). Classification (NCBI taxonomy): domain Eukaryota; kingdom Metazoa; phylum Chordata; class Amphibia; order Anura; family Limnodynastidae; genus Limnodynastes; species Limnodynastes dumerilii. The sequence goes on along the minus strand of WWET01002878.1, from coordinate 212,485 downwards.
TAGGCGAAGATTGATGTTTTGGGGTGGTAAAAAAAAAAAATGTATCTGCTATTTTTAGCAATATTGTACATTTAAAATTATATATATATATATGTGTGTGTATACATATATATATCAGTATATATGTGTTACTGGACAGATTATTTTTAATCATAGAAGAGGACAAGTTTTTGGCACTTTACAGTGTGTGACATTACTGGGCTACTGCAAAGTTCAAGAATGCTGGCATGGGAATGTACAGGAGACCATCCTACATGGACATGTGCCATTTAGCAGGGACACACACACACACACACACATATATATGTACAAGAAGGAAAGGATCCCAGCGCCTCTGTTAAACAAATGAGTAGCTTCGTATAATAACTTATCCACCTGAAGATAGTCAGGGCTGCTAGTGTATCCAGTTAGGCTCCCTGGTGTCAGGAGTCTGAATAGTGGTAGTTGTAGTTAGTGTAGGGTAACACTGTGCCTGGATAATGTAGTATTTATAATCCTGATGGGTAGGATATCCAATTAAAGTGCTCGAACAGGGAATAAGTGGGAGAAAATAATGACAAGTTCTAAGTGTAGTATTAGATGCAATACTTTTACACCCTTAGTGAATCATACTGAGAGATAGTGCACAATAACCAAGTTAATAAGTAAAAAATAGAAAATAAGTAAAAAAATAAATAAAAAGTAAATAAGTAAGTTACAATAACCAAAGTATTGCATCTAATACTACACTTAGAACTTGTCATTATTTTCTCCCACTTATTCCCTGTTCGAGCACTTTAATTGGATATCCTACCCATCAGGATTATAAATACTACACTATCCAGGCGCAGTGTTACCCTACACTAACTACAACTACCACTATTCAGACTCCTGACACCAGGGAGCCTAACTGGATACACTAGCAGCCCTGACTATCTTCAGGTGGATAAGTTATTATACGAAGCTACTCATTTGTTTAACAGAGGCGCTGGGATCCTTTCCTTCTTGTAAATATATATGTGTGTGTGTGTGTGTGTGTCCCTGCTAAATGGCACATGTCCATGTAGGATGGTCTCCTGTACATTCCCATGCCAGCATTCTTGAACTTTGCAGTAGCCCAGTAATGTCACACACTGTAAAGTGCCAAAAACTTGTCCTCTTCTATGATTAAAAATAATCTGTCCAGTAATGTCCCCCATGCACCCCTCAGCTCTACACTGCAGATGTTAGAGAATGTTAGAGCAACTGAACTCTTGTCAAGCAGTGTGCAGTGCTGGGACTTGTAGTGCCACAGCAGATGCAGCATGGCAGATTTCACACCACAGCTAGAAAGCAGAAGCGAGTTGTGTCAGGCAGTCTGCAAATCAGTCAGTCCCGGTATTTTCCATTTATTTTGTCATTGGGGAGACATAAAATGATTAATGACAACATGCTTTTTTTACTGAGCACACTGAGGTCGCATTGCATTCTGGGTAAACCGCAAGCCGGCTTCTTAGATTAGTTTGACAACTGTAATCGAATCACAGTCATCTGTTATGTGACATCACTTAGTCCACAGCATTCTCAGAGTAGCGGAGTCTATAACAGACGGGGGGGTCTATCGGTGGGGCTTAAAGCTCTGGTAAAAAGTTGGTGACTAATTATTGAATTTTCTTCTTGTTCCGTTCATTAAAATGAGTAGTAGAGTTCTGTAGGGAAGCAGGTTTCAAGGAAATGTGAGGAGCGTGACTTCACTGAGAGAGTAGTGGATAAGTGGAAAAGCCTCCCATCCGAGGTGGCAGAAGCTCAAACAGTTGAGCAATGTTAACATGCTCTGTTATCTTAAAACACTGTTTCATCCTTAGCAAGGATACCCGTATGCCTATCCCAAGCCTCTACCACCTCTATTGGGAGGCTATTCCCCTAACCTGTTACCTCAGGACAGCACAGTGGCCAGTGAGTAGCACTTGTGTCTCACAACGTTAACATGCTCTGTTATCTTAAAACACTGTTTCATCCTTAGCAAGGATACCCGTATGCCTATCCCAAGCCTCTACCACCTCTATTGGGAGGCTATTCCCCTAACCTGTTACCTCAGGACAGCACAGTGGCTCAGTGAGTAGCATTGTGTCTCACAGCGTTGAGGTTGTGAGTTTGATTCCTGGACTAAGCCTTATCTGTGTGGAGATTGTATGTTCTCCCCGTGTCTGTGTGGGTTTCCTCCCTCATGCCATAAACAGCTTCAGGTTAATTGACTGCTGACTAAATTAACCATGGTGTATGTGTAGGGGACCTTCGTATGTAGTTGGGACTGATGTGAATGTCTAATGTTCCTGTAAAGTGCTGCGGACACTTGTGGCGCTATATAAATAAGCATTAATAATAAAAAAATGTTACCCTTTCTGTAAAGTCATTTTTCCTCTGTGACTACTCTGGCTCCAATAGCCACGTGTGTCCGCCTCTGGAGTGACATCCACGCTGTCTGCTTTATTTAGCGACGTTTTCTGCAAGTGACGCAATTTGGTTCAGTAGAAAAATCAGGGAGGTATCCACAAGGCTTGCTCCTACCCGTCCGACATCAAGTGACTGTCACCATAATTCAACGGTCATTGGGTAGATGTGCCTCTGGATCGGCACATTGCACGATTTTAAAATCTGCGATGTCCAGCTATCGTCACAGACGGGAATAGACGCACTTTACACCTAATGCCATCGTCGCGCTCAATTGAATCTGCCCCATTGTCTTTTGGAGTAGAATAGAGCATAGACGAGTATCTGCGCTATCAATGTCAGCAGATCTGTCCTGACGCGAGACTGCGCTGCGCTTCCATATTGCCACCACAAACCTTTTTTTTTTTCCAGTGTGATTAAGATCCCTCAATGTCTGGTGGCTGGATTTCGTCATTGTGGTCGCAACCGAAAACCACTGGTTCAGAAACCACGTGAATATTGGATTCCGTTTCCTTTAGAGGCTTCTGACATTGCAAAAAAATTTAATGTGCAAATTGTTTTCTTCCCATAAAAGGCCGGAATATACAGTATATAGCGGGTATATTTTACTACCCATGGACTGGATCCTGGGTAACAGTGGTGATGGTTTTCTGATTGCTGTGTGCAGAGCACATTCTTTATTTGCAAATCTGGATTCTCACGATCCAGGTTTCCGTACTGGCAGTCGTTCCAATAGCGGGACGGGCGGCATGCTTAAAGCATGTCCGCATGGTGGGAGGTATGTAAATCACGTGGCTAAATCTTTACATACGATCCTCCTTTATGCACCACCCCTATTTTAAGTGGACCTGGGGCGTAAATATTAAGGTAAGGTCCCGCTAGAGGAAAGCCTTAAGGGCAAGGGAAGTGGTCTCCCCGCACACGTATGGTACTTAGGAATCCAGAGTAACTCGATAGCGGGCCCTCTTCATCCGGAGGTCTGTTCGTCTATATACTATTAATTCAGGATCCGGTTCCCATACGCACAGAGAATTCCGCACGGAAGAGGCGAGTGCCCTCCCCCATCACTCCACTCCCCTCTCTTGTGCAGAGTTGCTTAACTTTGACACATGAATCTGTATTTGTCCCAGCGCAGATAAGTGCAGAGCTTCTGATCGCCGTCCCGGAGTCCAATTAGCATGCCCATCCCCGCCTGTCTGGAAGACGAAAGCTGGCCCCACTTTCGGATCTCCTAGCATACGGAACTAGGGAATCCGTTGCGTAAGATCAGGCCCTTAGTACTGCAGCTGAGAGGTTTTGTAGCTCAACTCTAAGGGCCAGATTTAGTAAGCTGCGGGTTTGGAAAAGTGGAGCTGTTGCCCATAGCAACCAATCACATTTTAGCTGACATTCTCTAGAATGTAAAAAGAAAGTGAGAGCTAGAATCTGAGTGGTTGTTATAGGAAACATCTCCACCTTTCCAAACCCGCAGCTTAGTAAATCTGGCCCTAAATGAGAGTTAAAAAATAAAACTTCAATATTTCTGTGTAAATAAGCAAAATCCGGCAGCATTTTCCATCTTGCTCCCCGTACATTATGGCATTGGGATGATCCCATGCAGTCTTGCACCTTTTTGTACTGTTAATACAGTATAAGACATGGTTTCAGTGACTAAGAATTATAGGCACCCATTTTAGAGCCTCCATTTGCAGGTTGAGATTGTAAAGTCTGACACGGATTAATAGGGCTGGGGTCATAGATCTGTTTTATTGCTTGTGTCAGTGGAAAGGAAGTGGTAACTTTTTACAGACCAAGAAGACTTCCTGTCATGGGGGGTGACTCCCTCTGAGCCAAGATGGGCAGCAGGGAGGTGTAAAGGCAGGCGCTGTGTTAATGAGGCTGCGCTATTGTCATTCCAGTAAGCTGAGAATAATACAGACACCACAAAATAACATTGTGACAAGTAAGGTGTCCGTCACACCGTGAAGTCATAAATTTCAGGCCTAACTATACCCCCAATGAAGTCAGTAGGCAATAAAAAGTCTGAAAGGGCAATAACTGAGGTCAGAGGTTAAAAAGCGCCTGTCAGCACCATTGGGACACAAAATAAACATCATACACAGATGCAAACACATTAATATCAGACCCTCCAACATGATCCATTCCACCAGGTACATATTACTCCGATCCTGAGATTCCAACTGCCACTCACCTGGATTTAATTGACTGATGTTTGAAAAAAACATTTTTCGCTTCAGCACAGGCGGTTACCATAGTAACTGATTGTTGGAAGCTCAGGAGCAGAGGATTTTGGAGTGGAATGGGTCATGTTGGAGGGCCTGCATGCACAATGCAGTAAAATGAATATACATCTACATGTGGGATAATAGTGGCAGATCTTAGTGTGCAGATAGTGGACTTGTGGATTCTGGCAAAATTTACCCCAAATTTTGTTGACTGCAATCTTGAGAGGTATGCCCATAACATCACTGAGGAACAAAGTGCCTCGTACCTCACCAGAGCTACTGGTTCTCAAGGAACGATTAGAGGCGTGCTGGCATTATTAGTTCACAACACAAAATGGCCGCCTGCACCAGCAGCACTTTCCAGAGAACATTATACATTCACCTCAGTCCCTGCCCAGTAGCGCACCCAGGGGTGGTTTCTGGTTGCCCAGAACCAACACAACCCCCCACCCGATTGAAAAATTTAAAAAAATATTGAAAAATGTGGGAAAAAAGTTGAAACTTCAAAAAGGGGCGTGGCTTAGTAGCCATATGGGGCAGGCTGACATGGAGGAAGATGGTCCTGGCCTATGCTACAATAGGAAAGTAGGTGGGGATGGTGAATGGGTAACTACAAATTCAACAGTGCTTATGCACTGACACAGGCTCTGTACATTGTGTAATGCTCATGCTCTACTAATGCATTGTGTACTGCTATTATTATTAGATCTGTTCCTTCAATATAAAATTACTATTTCACTGTGTGAAAGAAGTAACTTATAAATCACTAATAAAAAAAATATCAGAACAGGGCTTGTTACAGCCAATAACCAAAGCAGTTCCTTAATGTAGAATTTACAAACGTCCTGCTTTCACAGAGAACATTAATGGACGTCTTACATGTCCTGGCAGTCAGATAGTACGGCCATATTATCAGTAATATCCTTTTACATATGCTTTATTTTTTTACAGTGCATCATATTAAGTAGCTACTTACCATTTTAAACACAACAACCTCTGCTGCATTAGTCTAATTCACTAACATACACACACACACACACACACACTAGGGGTAATTTTTACCTTGTGAAGTATGACAGTGGGGACAGGTCAGGAGAAGAGTTTGGGCAGGACGCGGCTCAGCCTATTTGTCCCATTTTTAGGCTCCAAAACGTTTACAGCTATGCTAATATACCCCTCATGTACTACACGCATTGGAAACCCCCCTTTCATAATCCTGAATTTACCACTGCTGCCCCTATTGGAGCTATATACAAAGGTCCCTAACACACACACACACTAGGGATAATGTATTCAGCAGCCAATTAACCTACCAGCATGTCTCTGGAACGTGGGAGGAAACCCACGCAGACACAGGGAGAACATACAAACTCCACACAGATAAGACCTAGTCCAGTAATCAAAGTCATGACCTCAGCGCTGTGAGACACAAGTGCTACTCACTGGGCCACCATGCTCCCCATTATCAGACTCTCCAACATGACCCATTCCATTAGGTACAATGTAATCCGCTCCTGAGCTTCCAACTGTCACTCACCTGGTTTAAATGAATAAACTGATATTTAAAAAACTATTTGCCATTTCAACAAAGGTGGTTACCATAGTAACTGACAGTTGCAAACTGAGAAGCAGAGTGTTGTGTACGTAGTGGAATGGGTCATGTTGGAGGGTCTGCATTATGTCACATATAGGAGGAGCACAGTGGGCTGATGCAAAGGTAAGTTTTTGCCTGTGTATTGGCAATTTAATGTGCAGCTCAGAGCAGCAAGTATCTGTTGTCTCTGATCTAGACATAAGCAGATTCCCCCTATATGCCATGGGAGCTGTATAGGAGGAAGCAGAGCTGGTATCAGAGGAGGGGTCAGAAGGTGCAGCCGGGTTATGGGAGCTGCGTCACCCTAATCCCATCTGTGTGACCTTCTTATCAGTCCCGGGGACAGGTGACAAGGGTCATTATGCAGGAACAATGCGTTTTATGACTGTGTGTAAACAGCATTTAAGCTGAGCTCTCTAGGGGCACACCTGTGTTCCACTAATGCACAGCACAGGGGGGTATCCGAGCAGAACAGGTGATACATTTAGGACAGGAGGTGTTTAGGGCTAATTACAACAGGGATGTACAGGACACTAAAGAGGTTTGTATAAGGTCCTTAATAATTAACCATGGCGTGTAAGAGGTGTCCTCTGTTATCACGTCCTGTAGTGCCAATCAACATGGGCATTATCTCTTTCCGGTCACACCCCCCTGTGCCCATATGATAACAGACAAGCCCTGGGAGTAAGGGGGGTTGATTTACTGACCCTCCGACATGACCCATTCCATTAGGTACAATGGAATCCGTTCCTGAGCTTCCAACTGTCACTCACCTGAATGATCTGATATTTAAAAAACTATTTTCCCCTTCAACAAAGGTGGTTTCCATAGTAACTGACAGTTGGAACCTGAGGAGCAGAGTATTTTGTACCTGATGGAATGGGTCATGTTAGAGGGTATGCTAAACTGTGGAAAAAGGAAAAGTGGAGATGTTGCCCATAGCAACCAATGAGATTCTAGCTCTCACTTTCCTATTGCATCCTAGAGAATGTCAGCTAGCATCTAATTGGTTGCTGTGGGCAACATCTCCACTTTTCCTTTTCCACATGTTTAGTAAATCTAACCCTTGGTTTTTGTCTGGTGATACTGGATACATTTGTATCCCTGTTGTTTTATAGGGGGCTTGTGAATTCCCGGCTTCTCTCTCTCTCTCTCTCTTTTTTTTTTTCACCAATAAAACATTTTCTGGGAGAGAGATGAAGGTTTTTTCGTGAAGTCAGTTTGCTTTCCCACGTCCCTCTGTCCCCAGCGCACTAATGAGTCACAGACGCTGGGATGCCGCTCCGAGGCCGCAGCTGCCGGATTTCCCACGTTCGCCTTGTGGACGGAGAGAGAGCCGGGGAGAGGGTGCAGCATCGTCTCCAAGTGCGCCCGCGGAGTAGGAACTACCAGACCCCCACCCCCTCCCCCCCCTCTTTATTTAGGGAGAAGGAAGGGGAGCTTATTCTGTAACCACGGAAGAATAAAATGTATTGGTGTAAATTGAGCCTCGTATCGTATTGAAAGCACAAAACATGAACCAAAACATTTTTAATTATTAAAGCACATTTTTGATGATGTTGTGTTCTCAGGATGGTTAATTAGCTTTAATCTTCTAATAAAGAGACTTATTTTTATCATGTTTGCTAAAAAAAAATGTAACAAACAAAAATAAAATGTAAAAAAAGTGTTAGTTACATGATAAGAGGGGTTTTTACAGGGGTGTAACTACAGGGGGTGCAAGCGGTGCGGCTGCTATGGGGCCCGGAGAAGAGGGGGAGGGGGCTGTGGCAGCTCCTCCCTCTGCGCTGTAAGCAAGCTGTCAAAACAGCCTCTGACAGCTTCTATCAGGCAGCGGTGGTCCCGTCTGGCCCTGCCTAGTTCTGCCCATCCCGAATCAGGCCATGGGGGCCCCTGCCGCCCCCTGGGTTTTTATATAGTTCCCGTTGTGACAGATGGGATTCTCCTGGCTATTGTTTTGTTTTATAGTTTTAGTTTGTATTTATAAGTCATTTATTTTTGTTAGGGCCATAATAGATAAAGGAGAAGCCCATAGTACAAAAATGCCATTTTTCCTATGATTAGGTTCCGGATCCAGACTCTTGCGTTTCGCTCACCTTCTGTGCGCTTCAGACCCAATGGGGCTGCATTAGAATCCGTGCTAATGGATCAGAAATCAGAGATATGACACTTCTGACAAGGGGAGGGGCTAGGGTCACAAATGGGCGTTCCCTCTTAGTCAGATGACAGTATAGACACTCCCTCTCTCTGTGCTGTGGGTAAAGAAATGTACGGGGCGTTTTCCTTTGTGGTAAAAACAATACATTTATTGATAATCAAAAAATAAATATTTGAAAATCTTAATAATCCACTTGGTTTACTGTAAAGGGTTAAGGGTAATCTGTGGTCGAGGCTGCAATGACCCGGGTTGAGATGCGATATGAAAGGTTCCAGGGATATCTACCCGGAGCCAGAACTGGATTTAAAACTCATGGGGCCCTAGGCAAGATGCTGGTTTGGGCCCCACCATGGTGCCCTGCATGTCGGAAATGACAGCCGCGGGCCCCCTGGGGCTCACCTGGGCGCCTAGGTTACTATTGCTATGGCTGCGTGCCGCCCATCACACTATCAGAGACCCGGATCCCGGAATGTCAACCCTGCAGTGTAAAAAAAGGGATCATCCGAGGGTCTGTGATCCTGGGACGATCAGCCGACCCAGGATATTGCCAGGGAAGAGATGTGAAAGGGATATAAGTTACTGGTGTCCAGCTGCATCTCTGGGAGCCCCCTTCCATTTAGGGCAGCGCAGCCTCTGACGCCCTTCCTCCTCTGTGTTGTTTTTGTGAAATGAGTCTTTCTGGTCGTTGTCAGTTTCTTCAGACTTTTGGTGTTGATTCTTTTTGAAATCACTTTTGAGGTTTTGTATCCTGAGAGTCGCCTCTGTCCTGCAGGGGGCGCACATGAGATCGCGAATACGGAAGTTTAGCTAAGATGAGCGCTTATAGGTTGGGGGGGGGCAGGGAGGGGGGGGGTTTTGGCACGTTTCGTGTTTTCATCGCTGC
>WWET01002878.1:192005-202287 GCA_011038615.1 Limnodynastes dumerilii | reverse complement strand
TTGCAACAGATGAAATATGACTCCCCTGCAATCAGCATGGTTTAGCCCAGGAGTCACTTTCCTCTCTTATTTTTAATCTCTGAATCAGGTCCAATGTTACTGAACTAGAGAAGTTCCAACTGGCCAAACTTTGATACCAAGACCAGTTTGATAAATCAGTTTTTTGGGTTTGTTTTTTTTTAAATGAGAAAGTATAAAAAGTTGGACACCATGAACCTGACTCGCATTTGAGAGTGAGATAGGGGTGGACAGGACTGCACCTATCTTACTCATCCAGCGCCGAACCCCCCCCCCCCTCCTACTTCCCAAGGCGGCATTAGCTCGCCTCCTTCCTAAACTACTACCTAGCTGGTACGTAGATTGTGTAAATGACCCATAACTCATGCAGGAGCCTCCAAAGTGTAAATCAGGTCCAATGTCTGCTGATGTAAGAGCTAATGTTGAAATGTTTTTCATTTCGGACATTAAAACATTGAATCCTGCTATTCGCAGTCCAGAACAAAAAGTATCGTGGTATTTATACACCGTGTCCGGTGGTGATGTAAAAGGTGCTGACCCGGCTTTTTTAAATCTGATCTCGCCTATTACACCCGATTGGAGGGATTTGTTTACTGTTGCTATTCAACAGTAAACCAGTCCCTCAACCGGGAGCCCATACCCTCCAACATGACCCATTCCATTAGGTCCAAAATACCTAATATTACTGCTTCACAGTTTCCAACTGTCTGTTACTATGGTAACCACCTTTGTTGAAGAGACAAATATTTTTTTAAATATCAGTTAATTCATTTAAACCAGGGGAGTGACAGTTGGAAGCTCAGGAGCGGACTAAATTATACTTAATGGAATGGGTCATGTTGGAGGGTCTGGGAGCCACGTGCAGCCTCAATGTCTGGGAAGATCCAGGACCCTGGGTCTACCCTGCTGGACATAACAGGGGTTTTTGTTAAAAACCCGGCAAATAACACGGCAATAAGCCGGGAGGGAGATGTGAAAGCGATATTATTGGAGCTTTAGATCCGAAAACGTTTTCAACCAATCAGATTATGTTTGTCATTTACCAAACACTTTCTAGAAAATGCAATCTCTCACTCTTCTTTTTGTAAAATGCCATGAACTATTCCCCAAGTCTTAATTTCTTTCTGTTATTTATGTGTATTGTTATACATCAGCGATTTGGGGATTGAGTGTGGTGCTTAATGATGTTTATCTGGGGAGGGGACATTTATCTACACTTAACAGTAATGTTATTCTAGTGGTTGAAGCATGAAGTAGACCGTGAGCTAAATATATTATTTTAGGTAAAACTTTTTAAAAGTCAAAATTTATTATTCAGACAAAACTTTACTTAAGAGCAACTTGAAGGCCGCAAATAAGAGATTATGTTATTTTACATGAAAGAGACGTCTATAAAATCCACCGTTGACTGGTACAGTGGGCAATGGCAGTGTTTAATGTCAGAAAATGTTGCTGTGAATTGCGTCTTCATGAGACGCGCACTTACCACTGGAGTCTCCCTCTAGAAAGCGGTAAGAGCCAAGAACCAGAGCTGGAATTGCGCACGACAGGCCATTCAGAATGCGTAAGTACTCCGCGTGTGCCTTCTGCTTGTGTGCACACATGGCGGTTATGCATCAAAGCATATTACGCACAGTAATCCATTCATAGCATGTCTGTATGGTGGGCAGCGGGAGGTACTTAGGCCTGTATTCAGACCTCCGTTTTCTGTGCCCGTCCGTCCGTAATCAAGCGATTGTAGTTACTGGGCATGCGTAGCAATTTTTTTTACACTATTTGCGTTGCGTTTCGCTACATAAATTGCATACACACGGTCTTTAAGACGTAGCGAAGCGCAACGTAAATAGTGTACAAAAATTACTACGCATGCCTAGTAACGGCAATCGCTTATTTACGGACGTACGGGGACAGAAAACGGTGGTATGAAAACAGGCCTTAAATCGTATGATAAGGGAGTGGCTAAACCGTATGTACGATCCTCTATTGCGCACCAGCCTTAACGCACAAAACCGTGTGTGTAAAAGGTAAGGTGACGTTCAGAGCACAGAAGTTCCGTACGTACAAAGGGAGTGCGCCACCCTCGTATGGGATATAGGATCGCAATTAGCGTTAGTTCGCCTCCACTGCAGAGACTTTAGAGCTCTATGCGTCCTTCTGGATCCAGACCCAAATCTTAATTTCCAATATCAGATCCTCGCTATAACCACGAATTTATGCGAACGCTTAAGTAACCATTCCCATAGCTCCCACGGATTTCTGAGCCCCAGGGGCCACATTTACTAAGCTGCGGGTTTGGAAAAATGGAGATGTTGCCTATAGCAACCAATCAGGTTCTAGCCCTATAGCAACCAATCAGGTTCTAGCTCTCACTTTCTTTTTACATACTAGAGAATGTCAGCTAATATTGTATTGGTTGCTATGGGCAACATCTCCACTTTTTTAAACTCGCAGCTTAGTAAATCTGGCTCCAGGACTCTACCATAAGATTTCCGATCCGATCACACTTAATATGGCAGCAGATTGGAAGTCTTGATTGGTCGCCTAAACTGTAAATTAGAATATTAAGCCCCTCCCACTCGAAAAGCAAATCCCTCCTTTTGGATGCTGTTTGTTTGCGTCATGTGTCGTAAAAACGAGTCAAGCAGATGGTGTTTGGTTCGCTCGGAGGCGTGCGAGGTGATATCGGAGACCTCTGGATTCCATTCTAAATACAATGACAAGATGTTTGCACCTATCTCCTCTACCATAGCGATCTGCTGCTATATGTTCTACTAGGACCTATTGTTCTACACTCTTTGGGTACTCGGTGACTCACAGTCACGCTGGAGACTCTCAGGCTGTCGCCGGTGCGAAATCAGTGGAGATTGTAAAATGTATCTGTCTGATCTGTGGGTTAGGAAAACAGGCCGGTCCTTGCTTCACTCAGAGGAATCTGGGGGAGCGGGATCTGTCAGGAGCTCCTGGATTTATTCCCCGACTCCTGCGCTTTATATAAACTCTCTGCCAATTCCCTGGACCTCTCCGGCACATTCATCTGATGAACGGGCTAAATCAATTTGGGTAGGAAAGGGTTAAGGACGCAGTGTAAATCGTTTCGTTAGTGGCGCTGGACTGGATCTAGAATTACGCAAAGCCTTTTTTAGTTTCTTTCTGCACTCGCAAGGAGCGAATAAACGGCGGCATTTATAGCCTGGATCCTGCAGATTCAGATATCATTAATAAAAGTGTTTTTAGCGTTGGGGCTAAGTGCGTAATCCTAAATTCACTATGGGACTTCCGAAATCTGGACGCTACTTTAACCGGTGACCATTGAAGGATCGTACGTAGCGGCTTAACCAAGTGCTTACTGTACAATTTGCATAAGCCCCGCCCCCACCATGTGTAGACGCTAACATGGAAGACGTGATTATGAGCATCCAGATTCGTGCTGGAATCCATTTAGCTAACACATGCGCAGTAGTGAAATGCGGTCACTTTAATTATTGGGGGTCATAGGGAGATAATTACTTGATTTTTTTCAAATGACGTCATGCTATCCTAAATTTACGGAATTTCCTGTAACAAAACGAGGAACAATACAAATTTCCCCAATTGATGTAAAGACATGTCTGAGAGGCACAGAACGAGTCATGTGTTGGTTTATGATGTAGAAGTTCTCTAAAAGTGGGAAATTCCATTCAGTCACGATACTTTCAGTCTCTGTATTGCTTTAAACGTGCTGCCCTCTCTGTAGGGTCCTCAGGGGTGGTTCTAAATCTTTACTCCTCCCATCTGTTTAGAGGGAGGGGCAATGCTCAATAAAACTCCTCCTACGCAGAACCGCTGCTCATTGCAGATCGGGAATAAAATATATATGCTTAGTACTGGCGGGGAAGTGGTGTCCTTCCATGGAGCTACTGGACCTTAATGTACTTTATAGCAACACAGAGACCATTCCCTGGCCTTGCAGTTGTTTTTTTTAATATTTACTAACATTTTTTTATAAAGTTTCTGGATATTACAGAGCGCTTTCCATTAGTAAATAAAACAAAATTTGGAAATAATTATGTTTTGTCACAGCCGTATCGTTGGCACGCGACCACCCTGTGTAACGGGTATCCTGGTGACCCCATGGAGAAAATATCCCTGACGTCTGTCACAATGTACATCTCAGTTGGCGTCTGTCCCAGCATGCCCCAGTAACCGCAGTGCTCCCTGTCTCTTGCATGATGTGTAAACACTGTATTGTGTCATTTTGAAACTTGCCCAGAAAGCCCCAAAAAAAATAAAGCCACAGACTAATTTTCCCAATTCCAGAAGACGTCCCCCTGGGAAGAGGGAAGGGGGGTACACACAGATTATGCTTTCCTTAAATAGTTCTATTACAAGACTGTTCTTTCAATCAAATCCAGATTCATATCTCGATCGGAAGTGAGTCAAGAACAGAGCTTGTTCGTACAGATTGTTACAAGCATTTCATAAATGAGATTAAAAAAAAAAGTGTGATATATGAATATGACTCCATGAATCCCAGATCAACCAATCCGGAGGCTGCTGTCATATTTTGCACTGTAGCATTAAAAAATAACAGCTACACTCTGATTGGTTGCAGGGACATACAGCACCATTTTGTATATCTCAATTAGGGATGAAAGTGAGATACAACATTGAGTGAGAGGGATCATTATTACAACAGACAGCTGTGTGTCTTGGCTCTTTAGAGCTTCTTATTTATATTTTTTTCTTTCTCTGGTCAAAGTGTGTGGCCCAAAAAATATGTTATAGCTCTCGATGATTGAGACACAGCAACACGTGGGGAGGAGTGGTGTGTTTTTGGAGACACCACTGTGACACATATAACATATTCTGTCATTTCTAGAAACTTGTATTTTTGGGGGAAACAGCAAAACTTTAGTCTCTAAAAACAAAAAAGTGGAGATCTTGCTTTCATGTTAACCAATCAGATTCTAGCTCTCATTTATGTAGTGTGTTCTAGGAAACAATCGATAGATAGAATTTGATTGGTTTGGGCAAGAATCCTAATGTTTGGTGCTCAAGACCAAATTTACTGTAAGGTAAGAATTATTCTTTATCAGTGATCTCTATGGGCATTTATAACAGAGACGCACAGATAAGCTTTTCTAATATTTCTACGCATATTGCATACCAATAACTTACTATACCAGAATAGTCAGTCCTCGTAGGTTCCCGGGATGGATGCCTAAAACCAAAGGAAATAGGAGCATACAGAAATAGAAAAGATACCCAGAAAGGCCAGGAAATGATCTATAACTTGTACGTATATAACCCTGACAGGGTACAACCCACTGAGGTAGTGGATTGCAATTTCAGTCACTGTCACTGGGCAGTACGCAGTCTTAACGCAAGGGGACTTACACAAGTATAGGTCTATCTATCTATCTATCTAGCTATCTATCTATCTATCTATCTATCTATCTATCTATCTATCTCATATCTGTCTGTCTGTCTATCTATCTATCTATCTATCTATCTATCTATCTATCTATCTATCTATCTATCTATCGTGTATTAGGAGGAGAGGTCAGTGTGTCCTGGTGTCTGTGTATTAGGAGGAGAGGTCAGTGTGTCCTGGTGTCTGTGTATTAGGAGGAGAGGTCAGTGTGTCCTGGTGTCTGTGTATTAGGAGGAGAGGTCAGTGTGTCCTGGTGTCTGTGTATTAGGAGGAGAGGTCAGTGTGTCCTGGTGTCTGTGTATTAGGAGGAGAGGTCAGTGTGTCCTGGTGTCTGTGTATTAGGAGGAGAGGTCAGTGTGTCCTGGTGTCTGTGTATTAGGAGGAGAGGTCAGTGTGTCCTGGTGTCTGTGTATTAGGAGGAGAGGTCAGTGTGTCCTGGTGTCTGTGTATTAGGAGGAGAGGTCAGTGTGTCCTGGTGTCTGTGTATTAGGAGGAGAGGTCAGTGTGTCCTGGTGTCTGTGTATTAGGAGGAGAGGTCAGTGTGTCCTGGTGTCTGTGTATTAGGAGGAGAGGTCAGTGTGTCCTGGTGTCTGTGTATTAGGAGGAGAGGTCAGTGTGTCCTGGTGTCTGTGTATTAGGAGGAGAGGTCAGTGTGTCCTGGTGTCTGTGTATTAGGAGGAGAGGTCAGTGTGTCCTGGTGTCTGTGTATTAGGAGGAGAGGTCAGTGTGTCCTGGTGTCTGTGTATTAGGAGGAGAGGTCAGTGTGTCCTGGTGTCTGTGTATTAGGAGGAGAGGTCAGTGTGTCCTGGTGTCTGTGTATTAGGAGGAGAGGTCAGTGTGTCCTGGTGTCTGTGTATTAGGAGGAGAGGTCAGTGTGTCCTGGTGTCTGTGTATTAGGAGGAGAGGTCAGTGTGTCCTGGTGTCTGTGTATTAGGAGGAGAGGTCAGTGTGTCCTGGTGTCTGTGTATTAGGAGGAGAGGTCAGTGTGTCCTGGTGTCTGTGTATTAGGAGGAGAGGTCAGTGTGTCCTGGTGTCTGTGTATTAGGAGGAGAGGTCAGTGTGTCCTGGTGTCTGTGTATTAGGAGGAGAGGTCAGTGTGTCCTGGTGTCTGTGTATTAGGAGGAGAGGTCAGTGTGTCCTGGTGTCTGTGTATTAGGAGGAGAGGTCAGTGTGTCCTGGTGTCTGTGTATTAGGAGGAGAGGTCAGTGTGTCCTGGTGTCTGTGTATTAGGAGGAGAGGTCAGTGTGTCCTGGTGTCTGTGTATTAGGAGGAGAGGTCAGTGTGTCCTGGTGTCTGTGTATTAGGAGGAGAGGTCAGTGTGTCCTGGTGTCTGTGTATTAGGAGGAGAGGTCAGTGTGTCCTGGTGTCTGTGTATTAGGAGGAGAGGTCAGTGTGTCCTGGTGTCTGTGTATTAGGAGGAGAGGTCAGTGTGTCCTGGTGTCTGTGTATTAGGAGGAGAGGTCAGTGTGTCCTGGTGTCTGTGTATTAGGAGGAGAGGTCAGTGTGTCCTGGTGTCTGTGTATTAGGAGGAGAGGTCAGTGTGTCCTGGTGTCTGTGTATTAGGAGGAGAGGTCAGTGTGTCCTGGTGTCTGTGTATTAGGAGGAGAGGTCAGTGTGTCCTGGTGTCTGTGTATTAGGAGGAGAGGTCAGTGTGTCCTGGTGTCTGTGTATTAGGAGGAGAGGTCAGTGTGTCCTGGTGTCTGTGTATTAGGAGGAGAGGTCAGTGTGTCCTGGTGTCTGTGTATTAGGAGGAGAGGTCAGTGTGTCCTGGTGTCTGTGTATTAGGAGGAGAGGTCAGTGTGTCCTGGTGTCTGTGTATTAGGAGGAGAGGTCAGTGTGTCCTGGTGTCTGTGTATTAGGAGGAGAGGTCAGTGTGTCCTGGTGTCTGTGTATTAGGAGGAGAGGTCAGTGTGTCCTGGTGTCTGTGTATTAGGAGGAGAGGTCAGTGTGTCCTGGTGTCTGTGTATTAGGAGGAGAGGTCAGTGTGTCCTGGTGTCTGTGTATTAGGAGGAGAGGTCAGTGTGTCCTGGTGTCTGTGTATTAGGAGGAGAGGTCAGTGTGTCCTGGTGTCTGTGTATTAGGAGGAGAGGTCAGTGTGTCCTGGTGTCTGTGTATTAGGAGGAGAGGTCAGTGTGTCCTGGTGTCTGTGTATTAGGAGGAGAGGTCAGTGTGTCCTGGTGTCTGTGTATTAGGAGGAGAGGTCAGTGTGTCCTGGTGTCTGTGTATTAGGAGGAGAGGTCAGTGTGTCCTGGTGTCTGTGTATTAGGAGGAGAGGTCAGTGTGTCCTGGTGTCTGTGTATTAGGAGGAGAGGTCAGTGTGTCCTGGTGTCTGTGTATTAGGAGGAGAGGTCAGTGTGTCCTGGTGTCTGTGTATTAGGAGGAGAGGTCAGTGTGTCCTGGTGTCTGTGTATTAGGAGGAGAGGTCAGTGTGTCCTGGTGTCTGTGTATTAGGAGGAGAGGTCAGTGTGTCCTGGTGTCTGTGTATTAGGAGGAGAGGTCAGTGTGTCCTGGTGTCTGTGTATTAGGAGGAGAGGTCAGTGTGTCCTGGTGTCTGTGTATTAGGAGGAGAGGTCAGTGTGTCCTGGTGTCTGTGTATTAGGAGGAGAGGTCAGTGTGTCCTGGTGTCTGTGTATTAGGAGGAGAGGTCAGTGTGTCCTGGTGTCTGTGTATTAGGAGGAGAGGTCAGTGTGTCCTGGTGTCTGTGTATTAGGAGGAGAGGTCAGTGTGTCCTGGTGTCTGTGTATTAGGAGGAGAGGTCAGTGTGTCCTGGTGTCTGTGTATTAGGAGGAGAGGTCAGTGTGTCCTGGTGTCTGTGTATTAGGAGGAGAGGTCAGTGTGTCCTGGTGTCTGTGTATTAGGAGGAGAGGTCAGTGTGTCCTGGTGTCTGTGTATTAGGAGGAGAGGTCAGTGTGTCCTGGTGTCTGTGTATTAGGAGGAGAGGTCAGTGTGTCCTGGTGTCTGTGTATTAGGAGGAGAGGTCAGTGTGTCCTGGTGTCTGTGTATTAGGAGGAGAGGTCAGTGTGTCCTGGTGTCTGTGTATTAGGAGGAGAGGTCAGTGTGTCCTGGTGTCTGTGTATTAGGAGGAGAGGTCAGTGTGTCCTGGTGTCTGTGTATTAGGAGGAGAGGTCAGTGTGTCCTGGTGTCTGTGTATTAGGAGGAGAGGTCAGTGTGTCCTGGTGTCTGTGTATTAGGAGGAGAGGTCAGTGTGTCCTGGTGTCTGTGTATTAGGAGAAGGAGAGAGGTCAGTGTGTTGTGTTGTCTGTGTATTAGGAGGAGGATAGAGGTCAGTGTGTCCTGGTGTCTGTGTATTAGGAGGAGGAGAGAGGTCAGTGTGTTCTGTTGTCTGTGTATAAGGAGGAGGGGAGAGGTCAGTGTGTTCTGTTTGTGTATAAGGAGGAGGAGAGGTCAGTGTGTTGTGTTGTCTGTGTAGTGTATTAGGAGGAGAGGTCAGTGTGTCCTGGTGTCTGTGTATTAGGAGGAGAGGTCAGTGTGATCTGGTGTCTGTGTATTAGGAGGAAAGGTCAGTGTGTTCTGGTGTCTGTGTATTATGAGGAGGTGAGGTCAGTGTGTCCTGGTGTCTGTGTATAAGGAGGAGGGGAGAGGTCAGTGTGTTCTGTTTGTGTATAAGGAGGAGGAGAGGTCAGTGTGTTGTGTTGTCTGTGTATTAGGAGGAGGATAGAGGTCAGTGTGTCCTGGTGTCTGTGTATTAGGAGAAGGAGAGAGGTCAGTGTGTTCTGGTGTCTGTGTATTAGGAGGAGGAGAGAGGTCAGTGTGTCCTGGTGTCTGTGTATTAGAAGGAGAGAGGTCAGTGTGTTCTGGTGTCTGTGTATAAGGAGGTGGGGAGAGGTCAGTGTAATCTGTTGTCTGTGTATTAGAGGGAGAGGTCAGTGTGTCCTGGTGTCTGTGTATTAGGAGAAGGAGAGAGGTCAGTGTGTTGTGTTGTCTGTGTATTAGAGGGAGAGGTCAGTGTGTCCTGGTGTCTGTGTATTAGAGGGAGAGGTCAGTGTTTGTTGCCTCTTCTCCTGTCAGTCCTCTCTGTGTCTGAGCTCTCTGGGGCTCTGCACTGGGAAAGGTTAATGTCAGATGCCACCTGTTGAACGTGACATGAGACAGAGCTCTGGGCACCTGTGTGGAGTGTCACCAGCTGCAGCTGCCGGCTCCTGATAACGTGTGAACAGCAGCGTCAGCCTTCCTGGAACCGTCACCCCACGTCTCTGGATCCATCTCCCGGCCACTGTCCTGACACTAATCTAATGAGCGCTGATAAAAAGCCTGATAGAGCTGCTCTCCGTGACCGTGTTCTGCGCAGTGTCATCTGCCAGAGACCGGCACCAGCCCGAGCACTTCCCACAGCACACGTGTCCACTCAGTTACTGGGACGCAGATGGTGGAGTCTGTGCCACCTGGGTCTGATAACCGGGTACATCTGGGTCTGTGCCACCTGGGTCTGATAACCGGGTACATCTGGATCTGTGCCACCTGGGTCTGATAACTGTGGTACATCTGGGTCTGTGCCACCTGGGTCTGATAACTGTGGTACATTTAGGTCTGTGCCACCTAGGTCTGATAACTGTGGTACATCTGGGTCTGTGCCACCTGGGTCTGATAACTGTGGTACAGCTGGGTCTGTGCCACCTGGGTCTGATAACTGTGGTACAGCTGGGTCTTTGTGCCACCTATGTCATCCCCTTGAACTTTGGAGTCAGTGCGCCACTTGGGCCTGCTAACTGGTGCAATGGGCTCAATATCCCGTCCTTTCAGTGTCCATGTGCAATGGCAAATCAGGTTCTTCTATGTGCACATAGGTTCTATTAAATGTTATTAAAGACACAAACGCGTTTCACTGCTATT
>WWET01002878.1:160870-191115 GCA_011038615.1 Limnodynastes dumerilii | reverse complement strand
TCCCCATTTTACGCGGGGCGGGTGCGTAACATTTATGGCAGGGGCCTGGTGTTTTCATATAATGTACTTTCACGAGCAGTATGCGCACGGCGACATTTTACGTCTGTGTTCCTCACGCTTTGTGTTACTGGCAGGATCTGCGCACAGCTGTGAGGATATGGGGGATGAATTCCAGCGCGTTCTGATACATTCACACAACTGGAAACATCTGTGGCCAGGAATCCTGGAGAGCATAGTGTGTGGGGAAGTGTGTGCGGCCAGCTGTATAAGGCCGCCCGTCCTACACACATCGCCACACCAGGCATTAAACGCTGCCAACTATTCCCATAGCCAGGGGTAATCCAGGAAAAGCTCTGTCTGGGCCGTCGATGGAAAAACCATCAAACCTAACCAAGATAATCCTCTTGCAGTAAGCCGCCGAGCTTTGGTAGATGCTAGAAGCTAGGCAGGGCGGCCATTTTCAGAGCTTGAATGAAAATATACAAGTACTAGGCCTCAGTGATGTCACTCATTTCTAGTGAAGTGATTGGCTGAATTTATATTGGTGCAGACCCTTCCAACATGACCCCTTCCATTAGGTACATTATACTCCGCACCTGAGCTTCCAACTGTCATAACTGGTATTTACAAAACTATTTGTCTCTTCAACAAAGCTGGTTACCATAGTAACTGACAGCTGGAAAATAAGGAACAGAGTATTTTGTAACTAATGGAATGGTTCATGTTGTAGGGTATGTCGGTGACAGGAAGTCATTAAAATGGCAGATTTGGTGCAATTGTGGACAATTCTTGCTTGTCAGGTAACAAACATTTTGGGTAAATGTAAAAGGGAAAGGTTGCCCATAGCAACCAATGAGATTCCAGCTCTCA
Organism: Limnodynastes dumerilii; assembly: GCA_011038615.1. Lineage (NCBI taxonomy): Eukaryota > Metazoa > Chordata > Amphibia > Anura > Limnodynastidae > Limnodynastes > Limnodynastes dumerilii. The sequence continues at coordinate 190,245 of WWET01002878.1, read as the reverse complement.
CTTTCCTAGTGAATGTAAGCTAGAATCGGATTGGTTACTATGGGCAACATCTCTATTTTCCTTTTCCGTAGTTTAGTGAATCTAGCCCTTTTGTAAATAATGAGAAATCATGAGTAAAAAGCAGCTTCTAGCTCAGGAATTGGCAACAGGGGACACTAGGACAGGCCTGACCAACCTGTGGCTCTGCAGGTGTTGTGAAACTACAAGTCCCAGCATGCTTTGGGTATATTTATCAAACATCTCTATTTTCACGAAGGAGAAAAATTATGGTTGCCCTAGGAACACATACTGTCATCAGGCTTGTCACTTGTGGCCCTCAGCTCTCTTTTTGTATTGACGTCAGATTTGTTCGTTATAACTTGTGTAAAATGTTGCTGGCGTGGTCATTTTCTTAATTAAATTGTATTTTTTTAGAACTTATTACTAAGATTAAAGGTCTAATTGGATGCATTCAGTTCTGTGTACAAGAAAATGGCCGCTCTCATAGGTTCCAGAATAATGGTGTAATTCAGCATGGCAGGATTTGTTTGAGGGGATATAGTGGGCACCATATTGGATTGGCATCCCTGACCCACCTAGGAAATGCCATAACTAATGTTATAGTGGAATTTTATTTTAAAAATATACATTTTATTGGCCAAGGTTCATTAGAAATAAATGTATAACCGGTAAAGGGAAATATTTTGATTATTAAACCTATTAATCTTTAACACTTTTGTTTGCAAGGAAAACAGCTTTGCTGTCAGCCGGGACTTGTGATTAATTGTCAATAATGAATTAGCTGTAACTGCATTTGCTTTAGCAGTGGACTGTATGGCACATCGGACGTTAACCAGACGGACTGAGTAACATAGTATGCGCTTGGCGTGGGGGAAAAGAGCATCAACAAATGTTTAGTCCAATTGTCAGACTCTTTGTAATAAATAGGGATATTACTAATGCCGGTGACCCCAAACCAGTGTACGACGCACCCACAATTCAGGCTTTGGAGACTTGGGAATCCTGCAACATAACAGCAATGGAATTTTCTAAATTTAGTCGAAACGCTTCCCATGGATAAGAAAAAGGGGGAGTGAGGGGTCTGCATCCTGATTACAGAAACGCCATATGTAGGAGGAGGAGGGGGGGGGGGGGATCACACGAAATGGAGAGGAGGGGGGGGGGGTATCACACGAAATCTGGAGGTACTAGATGTGATGAGATTTAAGAGAGACTATTAACATGTTACACTGCACATAATAGCTTTATACTATGGTGTTCTACAGAAGCCTCTCCAAATCATCCTACAAAGAACAACCTATTACATGTAAATTGTAAAATGTCTTCTATATCATATACATATACATACGTATAACATATACGTCCGGTGTTTATCGATTTTTACTATGCATGCACAGTAGTAAAAAATCGGTAAACACTATCACACTGTTATTTAGACTTGGGACAGGAAACGTCACCTCTCAACTCTAATACTGTTTGCAACAGATGAAATATGACTCCCCTGCAATCACCGTGGTTTAGCCCAGGAGTAACTTTCCTCTTTTATTTCCAGTTTCTGAATCAGGTCCTTAAATTCAGTCTCCTTCTTAAGTCTGGATCCAGCCCAAAGTCTCTAATCCTGCTCATACTGGAAAATTTTAATGTCTCCCCCACCCTAAATGTGCATCATCGAGTGCTGTAACGCCCCAAGTATTGGTGATTGATGAACATATGACGATTGTGTGCATGTGCAGCGCGATTTCAGAATCCATTTATACACGCTGCAACGTTATTAGTTCTGGATCCGGTCCATGAATACTGCAGGTCCATACCCTCCAACATGATCCATTCCATTAGGTACAAAATACTCTGCTTCTCAGTTTCCAACTGTCAGTTACTATGGTAACCACCTTTGCTGGAGAGACAAATAGTTTTTTAAATATCAGTTAAGTCATTTAACCAGGTGAGTGACAGTTGGAAGCTCAGGTGTGGAGTATATTGTACCTAATGGAATGGGTCATGTTGGAGGCTCTGCAGGTCTCCGATAGCGGAACTCCTCGTAAAACTTCCCTATGGAAGTCGGACATATGGCGGATTTTGGGGCTGTTCTTTATAAATAAAAAAGTATGTTTAGATCCAGTAGAATGTGATTGTGCCCCAGCAGATTATGAGCAGCGCAGGAGGGGGAGGTGAGGGGTGTGGGCTTTGGAGAAGCCCGGGTTGGCATCAGCCCAGATAAAAGTTTGGAGCAATTATTCCCAGAGATTCCAGACAGAAACAATTAGCCGATGGTAATTACACTGTGTAAGTGACTTTTAGGAGCAGCCCAGCACCCGTGGGGTTAACGGTTCCCTCTTTTTTTTTTGCCCTGTTACTGAAATGGCTGACGTACACTGTGATAAACATGCCATATTTCATCCTTTACCGATAGCACTGATCATTTCTCTCCTCGAGTGTACGTGTGTGTGTGATGAGGCCCTTTATTTGTGGTGACGATGATGCCAGCCTCGTCTCATAATGGGGGTGTTGTGTGGGCGAGGGTTGTTCCGCGTCTGCCCTCTCCTCGCTTCCCTTGTCTCACACTGCCCTCTATTCTTCTCCGCAGCTGCAGGAAGAGCAGTTGGACTGTGGGGCAGCTCATCTTCAACACCCACTGGCTATCAATCGCCCTCTGTCTGCTTCACCCCTCTATACGGATCCGGGCCTGACCTCGGTGGCCGTGTCCCATGTCGGAGGCTACACGGTGGCCTTTTTGGGGACCTCCAACGGACGGCTGCAGAAGGTAAAAAAAAAATAACATTCAGCTGAACACCTAAAAAAAATGAATAAATAAATCAAATTTTATAACACAAAAAAAAACCATTTAAAATAAAGCTTATGGCTGCCTATAAAATAAAGGTCATGTAATGAAAGGTTAAATATAGCACCTGGTGAGAACAGACAGAATAAGAGAAATGGGACATTTTCAGGGATAAAATGGCCGCTGTTCTGCTATGGACCAGTGCCGTGTCGTCATGGAAACCACTTTGATCTCACTGTAGGGTTGTCATCTCTGCTACATTTCCCCCCATAAATTCTCAACACTGACATTGGCTCCAATTTCAAAGATTTGCTTTTACTTTCTCTCCTGTCAGCCATTATTTCAGAAGTAAGTTGTATATCTAACATCATCAAGGTAAGAAAAAAACACAGCAGGACGCAGAACTCCCAGAGACAGCGCGCAAAAGTTTTGGAACTAATCAGAAACCTGAATTGTGCCAAATGTTTGTGGTTTCGGATATGTAAATCACGTTTCAGGTTTTCATTTGACGTGTTTTATTTTTTTCTATACTGAAGAGGAATTAGTAGCAGAAGGAGAGAAGTGGTGATGTCACTTTATAGGTCATTGGTGCGGCCTCACCTGGAATACTGTGATCAGATCTGGAGGCCGTATCATCAGAAAGACATCAATTCATTAAAGAATGTGCAAAGAGGAGCAACTAACATGGTGCATGGCCTGTGTCACACACCATACAGAGACAGACTAGAGGAAGTAACATGTATAGCTTGGAGCAGAGAAGAGCAACTAAAATGGTGCATGGCCTGTGCCACACAGCATACAGAGAGAGACTAGAGGAAGTAATATGTATAGCTTGGAGCAGAGAAGGGCCAGGGGGGATATGATAGCAGCTTTCACATAAAACAAGGGGTGTAACCAGGTATAGGAGGGGGCATTATTCAAAGGAAGAGGTGTATTAGAATACGAGGACATGTGTATATACTGGAGGGTGGAAGATGCAGAGGAAATGTGCGGAAAAATGACTTCACTGAAAGGGTGGTTGATATGTGGAATAACCTCCCATCTGAGGTGGTAGAGGTAACACAATAAAATAATTTAAACATTATTGGGATAAATCTAAGGATACACTTAATTTATGGTCCAATAGGGTGCAGAGTTAGTATAGTTTAAAAATACACCCGGGTGGACGGTATAGGCCGTGTAGTTCTTATCTGCCGTCACTTTCTATGTTTATGAATTTTAATTCCCAGCTTGAGATTGTAATGAATGAAACTTCAACTTCTATCAGGTTGCCCTCTTTCCCAGCTCTGCCCCTAGCCCTGCCCCTCCATACTCAGACCCCGCCTCCTTGCTACGGGGCCTGAATCGGTCATCTTTCCACCCCTGGATATAGCCCTCCCCTTCAAATTGCAAAATACTTTTGGCAAGGTCTACACCTACGCCTGTATTTCCCTTACTCCCAAAATTTGCATAAGCTCTCATGACTTCAAACACCCTAATAATGAACCCTATAGGGGTCCTAAAACATTATCTATCCCTTTGACGCACTGCGTGGTTATGAAGAACAGGCAGCACAGAGTTAAAGCTCGTTCCATGAATTGAAGTAGATGAAGGTGCCCCTGTTTTCAGTCTCACCTTTACCTTGTGAATATGAATGTCTCACACCTTTATTTGCTGCACATATCTCATCACCTCCAAAGAGCAGATGCAGCAGTAATCAGACTGTGTACAAAAGCCGCGTCGTCATGTGACTGCATCCGAGCAAAGAAGCCACAATTTTATCCTCACAACCCCACTTTGGCGTGCAGCAAACTCCCATATCTGTGGCTCCTGGCATCAGCTCTTCTGCCAGCCTTGTACCCGCAGGGCAAGTGTGGAAAGTTCGGGACCTTTATGTATCTAAGTACACAGTCCATGATTTCTCCCGAAATTCTGCTAGAGGGCGTTTGCCTCCCCTCCTTATATTTCTATGATATCTGAACATTGTGTCTGCAGTATTTATTTGCTCTGTGACTAATCTGCAAACTATTTGTACAGAGACCAAGCAATGAAATTTGTTGCAATGACTAATTTCATTTTTAGGTCAGTTCACCCCTCTATAGAGCTTACCAGGAACTGTAACGATGAACCAGTTCCATAAGTCATGTACGGAAATCACATGTCAGTCTGGACGGCGCATTCACAGTACATAGAATTCTGAATCGAAACGCATCAGTTCGATGCAGAATTCTGTGTGCGCGGGAGGCGGTCTCACTTGCCGTGTGTACGAGATACCCATGGGGGAGTGATCATTGGTATTAAAATTGCACATTAAGGGCTTGGCTAAGCTCTTACGTAGAGTTCAGTATAACACACGCACAGAAATGCATCCTGGGGCACGGTAAACCATTCAGCATGCAGGAGTGCGGAATTGTGGATATCCATGCGTTTACCTCCACCAACATGCAGACATGCCCTACAAAGCTACAACATTATACTGTCCCAGACAGGGTCAGCGCTAAGTCTCAGGACAGGGCCACTATCAGGGGATGGGCGGCCGGGTCTATTGTCCCGGGTCCCGAGCTGATGGGGGCGCTGGTACTTACCTAGCTCTGTGGCAGCAGTTATCCTACAGCTGATAATTGCTACTCAAAGCTGTTCAGTAGCCGGTAAATATGCATGGATGCGTCCTGTGCACCCGTCCGCTGTTAAAGCAGGTCCGACCCATGTGACGTCACATAGGACATCACATAGTCTCTGGACAACCTAGGCAAAGCTTCAGCCCATTACCCTCCTTTAATCTTGGCCACCCTTAGCATTGCATACTTCAGAGACACAGCAGCAGATCAACTGAGCTTCGGCTCTGCCACGCCCCTGACAGAGGATTGTCTAAGCAGCACACGTAAGCGCCGCTGAAGAGGATCAGCTGAGCCTCGACTTAGCATAACCTTAACAGAACAAGCCGCCTCAGGGCATTAGCTGAGCGGCGGCTTGTGTGTTTTGCAGAGGCCTCCAGCATTGGAGTTCCTGAGCATCTCCTTGATGCCCACCCCCTCCCGGGTCCAGCGCCCTGGGCAGCTGCCTAGACCCGCCTAGTAGTCGCACTAGCCCTGGTCAAAGGTCACAGCAGATTCGACCGTCTATGGGCCTATAGGAACCAGGGATGTATCCTTTGAACCATACCTATGACTACAGGTGATGGGAAGGTTGTAGGTTGTACACATAGTGGGCCGTATTCAGAGATCCGTTTAAAAACGTGATCGCAAATAAACGCACGCACATAGCAAGGAACACCCACCAAAACCCCAGTCACTCCCCTCGGTAATCCGTGCTCTCGTGGACTTACACTTAAACAACCACCTTTATCTTTCCGTGTGCATTCCCGTGCGTATATATGTCCTCCGTACATGCGTGTCATGTTATTCGCACCCACATTCCTTTCTTTAAAATGCTTCCCCCGCCCATTTTTATTTAAATTCCAACATGCGTATTTTTAAGTGGGAGATCCGGACGTATAGGTACCCACGTGTGATTCACAAGTCCGTCTGTGAGGCACTTCCGCACATAGGGCCTGATCCAGACCTACGATATAGCGCAGAGCGTACTAACGCTCAGCGCTACATCGTGGGACTCCCCCTGACACTCCCCTTCCCCATCGTATTTACACTCCCTTACGCCGGCTGAAGGCTACCCTAACTTCAGCCGGCGTAAGGGAGTGTAAATACGCTGGGACGGCGGCATTAGTACGATAACGCCGCCCTCCCAGCCTCATTACCCTCCCTCACCCCGCCTCCCTGCTCTAACTTCAGCGTAGTAACGCTGGGGGACGCCCTCTCCAGCGTTACTACGCTGAAGCTACGGACGCCCGATCCACGATCGGGCGTTTCCGTAGCAGCGCCGGGCAACATCTGCCCGGCGCATGCGCAGATCGGCTTTTAAGCTGATCTTACGTTGCTGGCTGGTGTTTTAACGCCAGCCAGCGTAGGTCTGGATCAGGCCCATATACTCTACGTGAACTACGTAAATAAAATTACGACGCATGCGCAGTTGAAACGAACTTAAAAATACGCACGGAAATCGCGGTGAAAACGGATCTCTGAACACCGTCCAGTATCACTGCTTAAGCCTGGTGCTGTCTGTTATGTTACATGCACCAGATAAGAGATGAATGTGATCCGTCTCCTATCTGCAGCGATTGCTCCGTCTCCCTCTTCTCACACGTCTCTAATCCAATTCCAAGTCAGTTACCTACTTAGGGAGACCTGCGACCTCCCGTTAATAGTGTGTAATTGAGATCTGTGTTTCTGGGAGAGGCAGTGATAAGGCATTAGCAGCCGGAATAGCAGCGTCCCCTGGGTCTAATCCTCGGTGGGAGACGTGCCCAACAGTTGGTCATCAATGATCCAGGACGCACGGTATTTCATCTCACACCTAACTCCCTGGCCGGGATGATGAGGAAGGGGAGGGGGGGGTCCAGCGGCCGCTCACGTCACACGCAAACAGATGCAAATGGGAAGCGCTAATAGAGGTGGCCGAGGGCTTCAATTGCCGAGGAGGGGGCTACTCATTGCGAGATTCCCGGATGGCCGGGGAAGCGGGATACAGAAGCTGAGGTTATGAGCTATAGATAATGATTGAGAAATGGAGGTGGGGGGTGGGATGCGATTTTGGGAAACGGTTTAATGGAATTTCCTCAGTGGTCGCAGACTGTTGGTTTATTGTCAGCGGCTGAGGAAAGCGCTGAGCCTCCTGGAGTTTAACCCCTTCTCTTCCTTGGATTTTCAAGTGCTAATAAGTGGAACGCAATGAATATGTCAAGAGTAGAGCTTCCCCACCCCCTCAAAATAAATGGTCTATATCTAGTATGGAATATATTAAGGCAGCTTAGAGAATTATCCAGTCATACAATGAGGACAATTCCACCCCAAATTCCCGGCATTGCATTCACAGGAATATATTTAAGGGTTATCCGGCAATAAGGAAGAGGAAGCTGGCGCTGATACAGCTTAATAAAGAATATTTCTGTATAGAACAGGTTCCATGACAGGTAAATGTTACTATTTCAATAAGGTACCAGCTCCACATGCCATCAGGGTTAGGCTGTGGAGAGGGGAAGGTTAGGGTTAGGCTATTTAGAGGGGAAGGTTAGAGTTAGGCTGCAGGGAGGGGAAGGTTAGGGTTAGGCTATGGAGAGGGGAAGGTTAGAGTTAGACTGCAGGGAGGGGAAGGTTAGGGTTAGGCTGCAGGGAGGGGAAGGTTAGGGTTAGGTAATGGAGAGAGGAAGGTTAGAGTTAGGCTGCGGAGAGGGGAAGGTTAGGATTAGTCTGTGGAGAGGGGAAGGTTATTGTTAGGCTGCAGGGAAGGGAAGGTTAGGGTTAGGCTGTGGAGAGGGGAAGGTTAGGGTTAGACTGCACAGGGAGGGAAAGGTTAGGGTTAGGCTGTGGAGAGGGGAAGGTTAGGGTTAGGCTGCAGGGAGGAGAAGGTTAGGGTTAGGCTGTGGAGAGGGGAAGGTTATTGTTAGGCTGCAGGGAGGGGAAGGTTAGGGTTAGGTAATGGAGAGGGGAAGGTTAGAGTTAGACTGCAGGGAGGGGAAGGTTAGGGTTAGGCTGTAGGGAGGGGAAGGTTAGGGTTAGGTAATGGAGAGAGGAAGGTTAGAGTCAGGCTGCAGAGGGGTTAGGATTAGTCTGTGGAGAGGGGAAGGTTATTGTTAGGCTGCAGGGAAGGGAAGGTTAGGGTTAGGCTGTGGAGAGGGGAAGGTTAGGGTTAGGCTGTGGAGAGGGGAAGGTTAGGGTTAGGCTGCAGGAGAGGAAGATTAGGCTTTGGCTGCGGGAAACAGAGGGTTAGGGGAGGGTTATGAGGGTTAACGTTTTAGGTTTAGGTTGCGGGAATGGGATAGTTAGGGTTAGGATGAAAACTTACCTCTCAGCGCCTAAATCTTCGGGGGCCCCTGGAGTTACAGGACTGACGCTGTTGAGCAAGAAACTGCAAAATGATCTGTCGCAATACAGATCATCGAAGCTGCAAACTACATCCAAAGGGAATAAGACCATCCTCACAGGTCACGGATCACTATTATACGTGTAGCTCAGGAAATGCTTTATTATTGATGTTTGTTTCATTCGGAGCAGGCGGGGTGGGACTGACCAGCTTGCAAACTTGCCCTGAAAAATTATCCAAACACACACACACACACACACACACACACACACACACAGACACACACCCCTTGCTTCCTTCCAACCCCCATCCTGGGTACTCTCCACTGACCGTTGTATGTGCCCACAGATTAACCTGGACGCCTCCATGAACATTGTCAGCACTCAGTCGATCATGATAGCTCGGGGGCAGCCTGTCCACCATATCATGCAGTTTAATCCTGTTAACCCCGCCTTCCTCTACGTGATGACATCACACCAGGTAACGATTCACTTACAAAATGTTATGCTATTTGTGGAACGAAAACCATGGTGTTATTGTTACATTTTATGCAATACCCTCCAACATGACCCATTCCATCAGATAGAAAGCACTCTGTTTCTGACCTTCCAACAATCAATTACTATGGTAACCACCTATGCAGAGAAAAATGTCTTTGGAAACATCAGTTAATGCATTTAAAACCAGGTGAGTGACAGTTGAAACTCAGGAGCGGAGTATTGTGTAGCTAATGGAAGGGATCATGTTGGAGGGACTGATTCTAAGCCCCCGGTCTTTAAACAGTGAATAAAGTATGTTTTCATTATGCGTCTGACAGTTGGTATTACTGCCTGTCCTCCTGCCAATCAAAATCTCTGTGGAGGGGGTAGGGATAAGTGGAACTGCTGCACAGACACAGGGATACAGATCTTACCATGTCAGTATGAGCTTAGAGGGGAGTTCCAAAGCCTCTCAGCTCACAGCAGCATGTGTCATGTGACTCTGGTTTCCATGGTACCCTTGGGGAAACTTTGTAGAATTATCATTCATGACAACAGCAGTCATTTTAAAAGTTAGTTATTTTTATATTATGCATGCCTGAGAAAATTAACTGTTAAAGTCTGTAATTATTACAAAAGTTTATATATTTTCCACAAATTTTCAGCTGACCCAAGTGAAAGTCGCAAATTGTGAGATGTTCCAGACCTGTACAGAGTGCCTGCAAGCAGCGGACGCTTACTGCGGATGGTGCGCCATGGAAGACAGGTCAGCTGATCCCTTTCTGCAAGGACTGGATTAAAGAGTCATAGCCGTCAATATTATCTGCAGTAGGCTGTATTGCAGACCCTCCAACATGACCCATTCCACTAGGAACCAAAACTCTGCTCCTGAGCTTCCAACAATCAGTATCTATGGTAACCACTTGTGTTTCCAACATCAGTTAGTTCATTTCATTTAGATGAGTGACAGTGGGAAGCTCAGGAGTGGAGTATTGTGTGCCTGGTGGAATGGGTCATGTAGGAGGGTCTGTTATTTTAGCTATTGCCCTGAAGCTTGAGAACCTACACAAGAAAGTCCTACAGGTTGCTGGTACTTCTTGTTCCACAGCTAGAGAACCAACATGTATACATCATGTTCTCCACTTTTATATTTATCACCCAGTATTAATTAGGGGGATTTAGTTGTATTATCTGTTGCTCTGGTACCTGTCTATCTCCTATTTCACCTTCCTGGTAAAGTCATTAGTCATTAGCTGTCGTGAACCAGTCTCCCGTTATTACCATATAAACTATCACCTGTTTCAAGTCAGCGACTCTGTAACAATATATTCATCGAATGTGCTCATTAACTGGCGGAATATAAATCACTGTTGGAATTACAACTCACTCTGATTCCTCCATCTGATTAATTAGGCAGGAGATTAATATATGCGGCTAACATTGATGCTACTTTCAGAGACCGTCACCGGGGTGTGAAGGTCACCGCCAGCGAGAACTGTCCCGTTACGCCGCTAATTACTCATCACTATTCCGGCTCAGGCTGCGTCGGCCTCATTAATGTTACGCCGGCTCGCGTCTGTGTCTGTGGGTGGTCTCTGACCTGTCTGGGGAAGTAGAAGTTAAATCTGGTGCTGCTGATTGATATCTAGACCCATACTTCACTGAAAGGGTAGTGGATAAGTGGAACGGCGCCCTCTCTAAGGTGGTAGAGGGCAACACTATAGAACAATTTAAACAAGCTTGAAATAAATATAAGGATAACCTAAATCTTAAACTGCGTCAGTGTGAGGCACCCTTAGGGTCTCAATAAAGTTTTCAAGGCGCCCCTAAGGCAAAATTATTACTAAGGAATGTTTTTTTAATGAGTTGAGTCAAAACAACTTAATAAGTATTTGATTCAATGCTGTGTCAGTTCAGAGGCTCCTCTAAAGCCATGAAAGGATTACGTCAGCCTAGCACAGAATCTTTCCTGTTCTTATCCAGCACGCCACAAGGAGCTGTAGGGAGAGAGGCTGTGCTGTGCTGTCAGCCATTTCTCCCTGCAGCGTGTTTTGCGCTGTTCAGCCCTGGACTTGAGGAGGTGCAGGGAGAGAGGCTGTGCTACACTCACAGTGTAGCACAGCTTCTCTCCCCGCAGCTCCTGTGTGCTGAATGGCCCTATGAGATGGACACTTTGGGAACCACTGATCTTGGGTCAGTATGATTTAATAAAATATAAAGTCAAAAATAATTGGGAGGCTGCATGGGCCAAGTGGCTCTTATCTGCCGTCACATTGTCTGTTTCTATAGACCTGGTTCTATTACAGGTGTTCCATGGAGCAGGATTGTCGTAATTCCAAGGACTTGAAGTACTGGACCAGCCCTGGTAAAGGCAGGGATGAGAGATGCCCGAAGATGAAAATTATTCCTGAGAGCATTGACTTTGCTGTGGATACCCGGGTAATTATAGGACAATATCCCTTCATATACATAGCTAATATACAGAGCTTCGGGAATGTGGCCATGACTTGATATTACAATATACAGTACAGGCGTGCCAGCGCTCTGCGTTACCCAGCGTTCTGAATCACCTTCATTTTAAGTTCAAAGGAGTCGTAAAATATAAAGCAGGTTACTGCTATTGGTCAGATGTCTGGATATTGTGGCCCTACGATTATAGGTCCTAGCAGGTGTGGGTTCCTCGCTTCAAATGACCCTATTTCGATAGAGCCGTTCGCTTCCGAACTGGCTGGGATATCGATTGCTTATGCCTCGATGAGGCATAGCAATCGATACCCAGATCACCGAACACAGCGCTCCGATAAGTAAGTGAGAAAAAAGTACCTTTCCCTAATTCTAACCCTATCCCTCAAATACTATTACCCTAACTCTAACCCCTCCTTACCCGCAGCCTAACCCCGAACCTTTCATTCTCCCTAGCCTAACCCTAACCCTCCCTTCTCTGTAGCCTAACCCTAAGCCCCCCCCCCCTCCCTCATTAAACTAACTCCCCCCCCCCCCCCTGCAGCCCGCCCCTACCCCTCCCCTTCTGTGGCCCTAACCCTAACCCTCCTTTCCTAAGAACCTAATCCTAACCTCTCCCCTAACACTAAAAGTCCCCCGGAGAGGTTACTCACCTCTCCGGAGCTTTTCATCTGTGGCGAAAGTAAACAGCTGAATATGCACTCTCAGCCATTCATAAAAAAACAAATATAAAATGGCTGCCTTTCAAAATAGAGACAGCCAAAGAGGAACTTTCGTCTGTCTCTATTTCTAGCAGCATATCCGAAAAATCACAGATTTGCACACAAAGGAATCAGATATAAGTCTGGATCCGGTCGCTTGAGAGGAAATCCTATGATGTCACTGCAGTGATGTCACATGAGCGCCCACCAGTATAAAGCAGCCACATGACAGCATAAACCTAGATCAGATCCAGTATCCCTTATAGCTTTGTTATGAGGGGGAGGGGAGTTATATGAAAAAATAAAAGCTATTTGAGTAACAAATTAAAAATACTCCTAGTATTATTCATAATAATGATAGTAGTTATACCGGTAATAGATTGCACACACATTGCATTGTCTATTTGTAGAAGTTATAAAATTCTACATTTTGAAATATGTTCTACCCAAAAATGTCATCAGTATTTTTTTCCCTTGGGAGTTAGAAAAACAGATATTTGTTCCCATATGTTGCTAAAAGAACGTGAACTTCCCAAGAAATACAATATAAAATATAAGCAAAATAGAGAAAATAAACGTCACCTTTTTTTTTAAGTCTTTATTATATAGAGATTGGAAAGCCTCCAGCATTGAAGAGGTTAAAACATGATAATAAATGAAAATAAACCCTGTCTTTGATCCACCCCCTCCAAAAATAACTCCTTCACCCGCTGCCAATTCTTAAAAGGGTAAATCCACTCATTAATTATTTTTTGCTAATTCAAACCATTATGTTGGGTATTAGACTTATGGGAATGTCACCAGATGCTTAAAATAGGACGTTTGCTTGAAATTGGTCTGTTGAAAACCCGACAAAAACTTGCAGACATATTTACACAAAACCAGAATTCCGCCCTTGTCGTTGGTGACACGGGTTTCCATGGAAACGGTTCTTGCGTTCCACTGTTTTTCTCATGGTTACACGTGTCGCCAAGATAGGATGTCGTCTGTACCTATGTGGCATGGAGTAAATCTAGGCACACCTATGAAAGAGCGGACGTTTTGCAGTTCTTATATGATCAACGGGGTTCAGTCCAGAGGTTGAGGGTGAGCGATTCGTGAGCAGTCGTGACCGATTCTGGTCTGAGCACAACTCGAGCGGCGGTGGCTTGCATTCTGAGCGGCGTGTTGAGGGAGAGAAGGGGTGGAGGGACGTAGTCATTGTACAGGAAGGGGCGGGGCCCAAGCAAGTTGTCCCAATCCAGAGCCGATCACAGACGTAACAAAGGGCTGTTTACATCACAACCTTTACACCAGCCGCAGGTCATGTCTAAGTCCATTGGGTGACCTTCCGTGACCTGTATCAGAGTTAGGATGTGACACATCGAACGCATTACAAAGTGTCAGAAGGCACGGTCGATGTATTGTACATGTGTTAAATCAATTCTATATACAGAAAATAACAAAATTACCGTAAATTTTTTTTAAATCTATTTAAAATGATTTTTTTCTCATAGTTTTAGTGCATTCATATTACAACTGAAGCATCTGCACTATTAAAATTACAACCTTTTTTTTTACTTATAATACACTGTACAATACTACTTTTACAACCTATTTGGCCACGTAGCTGCTTAGCCGCTGTGCGTCCATATCCAAAACCCACCGCCATTTGCTTTTCGATCACACGCATCTCGCTCTACTTTTTCAAACTTATGTACTGTGTGCCAACTTGTGTTTACCTCTGCATCGGGTGCAGTGTGTTTCTCAGCTTGTAACAGGCTTTAGTTCTCAAAGTCATTAAAGTAAAATTTAGTAACCTTTTCCCAGCTTTTTAAGGGCTACGGAATTGCAACGCAAGTAAAACGCGGGGGGTGTGGTCATGCTAGAGATTTTTTTATAATGCGCACAGAACACCTTTATAGTGTGTTAGTGGTTCCGAGGCCTTTAGAATTGGCAGAAAGTAAAGGTTTGTTTTTTCACAGGGCTGGTGGGTGTAAACTTTCCTTAATTGAGGATGCAAATACACAGATTTACTAAGTTGCAGGTTTGGAAAAGTGGAGGTGTTGCCCCTAGCAACCAATCAGATTCTAGCTGACATTCTCTAGTAGGTAATAGGAAAGTGAGAGCTCGAATCTGATTGGTTGCTATGGGCAACATCTCCACTTTTCCAAACCCGCACCTTAGTAAATCTAGCTCATAGTGTAAGTAGTGTTTGCAGAACTTATGATAGAAAGAAACTTTGGGGGAGGATTTGTGGTGATTTTGAATTGTGTCATTTCCCTCAGATGATCTTCCTCGAAATTTCTGGGGATCTCCCCAGACTCAAGTACATGAACGCAACCTGTGACTACAGCAATGGCGTAATCACACCGGCGACCTTTGTGTACGACCTTGACACTTCCCACCAGTTTGCTAGTTGCTCCTTCCTTCCAAGACAAGAATACCCAGCATTCCCTGCGAACCAAGGTACAGCGCACACAACAGAACATGCTGGAAGCTCGGCTTTTACTGGAGGGGTCGTGTTAGTTGCACAATGACGTCTGTGTGGTTAACCATACTAAATCTGACAGAAAATGTTGTGTTTTCTTTTGCCAATTGCCCCTAGCCATGAACAGAGGTAACCACGAATAGCAGTTAAGGCATAAAATGGCCGCCACTGAGCTATCAGCGGGCATCCTAATCCTAACACAATTACCATGGTCTACAACCTAATTACCATGAAATTGACGAGTAATTACATTTTTTACCATGGAAATCCTATACCATTTTTTATCTTAGGGATCCTTGTATAGGTCCCTGGAGTTGATGTGATTATGTAGAAAATTTTCCATAAAAACAAAATGAAACCGTAAACCTTAACATGTAGAGGTTGGTCGAAAATTACAGTACATTTGGAAATTAATATTTATGTCAAACTCCATAATAATATATTAATTATTGTTTCTTATGGATGATTTTAAAAAAAAGTCATGAAACCTAATTTTAAAATTATTTTATTGTAAGGTTATTTTATAATAAAATAATTTTTTTTAATTATTATTATTATTTTGCAGTTGAGGTAATTTTAAGAAATGACTAATTGTATTCATTAAAAATTTGAAGTTTAATGGTAATTTTTGACAACCAGGTTTTTTATTAAAACCACCATTTTGTAACCAAATAAAAAGGAGAGAACTCATTTGTACTTCAGATTATACGCCGATTTTATTTATTAAGATGATTTAATATAGCGCCAGCAGATTACCTAGCACTTTACAATTTTAATACTGATTTTCACAATACTGACGAACCCGAAGATTGCTACTATAACTGGATTTGTGTTTAATTGTATTGCCGACAAGATATGATAATAAACCCATTGAAAATGATAACATCTTTTTTTCACACCCAGATTACGTGACAGCTACCGTGGCCGTCACTGTTGGACCGATCCGGATAGCGCAGAAAGACCTAATTATCTTTGACTGCGAGAGGACGCAGACCATCAACCTGAAATCATCGTAAGACATTTAAAGAACTTATTGTATTGTCATAAGTCACATGCTCTTAGTTTCTGTATGATTATGTCACAGGAAGCCCCGCCATCTTGTGTCACATGATTAGCGGATTTTTTTTCTTGTTTGTTTTTTTTTTTTAAACATGAGGTTTTTTTTATTGAACAGAATAGCGTTTTGCAAAAGTTACATAGAAATATGCACTAGCAAGCTAAGCCTGCATGGGAAAACATTTGTAAACATTTGTAAATTGGCAATGAGCTTGTGTTAACAATCCTGACCACAAAATGGGGTAAGGGACGGGAAAGGGAATTCAGAGGTAGCAGAAAAGGGAGGTGACAGATTCAGGTCCCATTGCAAGAAGTTGGGGTCCGAGTCTAGATGGGCGGGGCTAGACAGAGCCAGGCAGGGCTGGGGGTGGAGCTAGGTAGGACGGCTTCCTGAAGCTGTCGGAGGCTGACAGCTTAAAGCAGCGTTCAGTGCTCCATGCATGGTGGGCCGAGCGCTGTTTTAAGCTGTTAGCCTCTGACAGCTTGCTTACAGTGCAGGGGGGCATCGCCTGACATTAGTCTTCCCTCTCCCCCTTGCACCCCCTGTAGGTAGGCCCCTGCAATGGGTCATACATAAGTACCTTAATGCTTTACCAACATGGAAAAGATTAGGTAGCTCAGGAGTTAGTGGTGGGACAAATGTGCATATAATACATAAATTCAAGCTTTGTCTGTTAGCTGTCGGTTTACGTAATTCGTTACCGCATCACAAAGGGCGTTAGCGAGTTCACTGGTTCCTGAACTTAATATTCATTCACTTTACAAAATGTCAAGCTCATTATAAGAGCTTCTGCAGCATTTCAGATATAATGTTATTGAACATGTTGATAATGCTGCATTATCCTCTTATTAGCTCCTGTCCCTCTCTGTGGTCCCACTCCCAGTCATGGATAAAAGCGGAACTACGTGATGGGGGAGGGGATTACTTTAGATCAGACTAGTGCAGGCCTGGCCGACCTGTGGTGTTGTAAAACTACGAGTCCCAGCATGCTTTGCCAGGGATCAGCTATGCAGCTGTGCAGGTAAAGCATGCTGGGAGTCGTAGTTTCACAACACCTGGAGAGCCACAGATTGGCCAGGCACGGACTAGAGGACAATATATGAACACCTTTGGAATTAAGTCTATAAAATCCCATAAAAGTAACGGACTGAATCCAGACTTCAGAATTTTGCTCACATTTCAGTCGAATTTTGGTTGCCTTGCATGCAGTGTACGCTCAGAGCTACGTAAGAATCTGTGCTGACCAATCAGAACACATTGCAACTCATTTGGTCTCAAGAGCAAATTAAATTTCAGCCAGGGGACGGGGCTGAGTTTACAAGCGGGCGTTCCCTCTTAGTCAGATTAAAGTATAGGAGTTTCCTCTCTATGTGTACCCATCCAGGCTTCTGTCAGAAATCCCTCCATGTGGGTGTCCATAGATAATGTCGCCCAGTGAACCCCTCCAAAACTATTGCTTGGGGATCCAACTGCGTGAACAACCCCTGACGCTTCTCATTACCATTGTAGGTGCACCAGCTGCGTGACGTCCAACTGGCCGTGCATCTGGTGTGTGAACCAACACACATGTGTGTCCAACACGACTCAGTGTGGCTCGGAGGTCAAGGTAAGGGCTTGTGTGCACTCTATGGCTTGAGTATGCATGTGAATTGGGATTACATTATCTGTATATAGATTCATTATCTGTATATAGGTTCATTATCTGTGTATAGGTTCATTGGGCTGGATCCAGACCTTATTAAGTGCATTAACCTAGTTACTCCTGAGCTAAACCATGTTGAGTTCAGGGGAAGTCAAGTTAATTGTATACTTTGCATGCAGTGTATATAGGTTCATTATCTGTATATAGCTTCATTATCTGTATATAGGTTCATTATCTGTATATAGGTTCATTATCTGTATATAGGTTCATTATCTGTGTATAGGTCCATTATCTGTGTATAGGTTCATTATCTGTTTATAGATTCACTATCTGTATATGTCCATTATCTGTATATGGATTTCTGCTCTCTGAGGAGGCGCAGAGCATTTTCCCACGATACACTATGCTGTGCTCTCTGCTGTGTTATAGAATGATGTGATTATGTAGAAAATTTTCCATAAAAACAAAATGAAACCGTAAACCTTAACATGTAGAGGTTGGTCGAAAATTACAGTACATTTGGAAATTAATATTTATGTCAAACTCCATAATAATATATTAATTATTGTTTCTTATGGATGATTTTAAAAAAAAGTCATGAAACCTAATTTTAAAATTATTTTATTGTAAGGTTATTTTATAATAAAATAATTTTTTTTAATTATTATTATTATTTTGCAGTTGAGGTAATTTTAAGAAATGACTAATTGTATTCATTAAAAATTTGAAGTTTAATGGTAATTTTTGACAACCAGGTTTTTTATTAAAACCACCATTTTGTAACCAAATAAAAAGGAGAGAACTCATTTGTACTTCAGATTATACGCCGATTTTATTTATTAAGATGATTTAATATAGCGCCAGCAGATTACCTAGCACTTTACAATTTTAATACTGATTTTCACAATACTGACGAACCCGAAGATTGCTACTATAACTGGATTTGTGTTTAATTGTATTGCCGACAAGATATGATAATAAACCCATTGAAAATGATAACATCTTTTTTTCACACCCAGATTACGTGACAGCTACCGTGGCCGTCACTGTTGGACCGATCCGGATAGCGCAGAAAGACCTAATTATCTTTGACTGCGAGAGGACGCAGACCATCAACCTGAAATCATCGTAAGACATTTAAAGAACTTATTGTATTGTCATAAGTCACATGCTCTTAGTTTCTGTATGATTATGTCACAGGAAGCCCCGCCATCTTGTGTCACATGATTAGCGGATTTTTTTTCTTGTTTGTTTTTTTTTTTTAAACATGAGGTTTTTTTTATTGAACAGAATAGCGTTTTGCAAAAGTTACATAGAAATATGCACTAGCAAGCTAAGCCTGCATGGGAAAACATTTGTAAACATTTGTAAATTGGCAATGAGCTTGTGTTAACAATCCTGACCACAAAATGGGGTAAGGGACGGGAAAGGGAATTCAGAGGTAGCAGAAAAGGGAGGTGACAGATTCAGGTCCCATTGCAAGAAGTTGGGGTCCGAGTCTAGATGGGCGGGGCTAGACAGAGCCAGGCAGGGCTGGGGGTGGAGCTAGGTAGGACGGCTTCCTGAAGCTGTCGGAGGCTGACAGCTTAAAGCAGCGTTCAGTGCTCCATGCATGGTGGGCCGAGCGCTGTTTTAAGCTGTTAGCCTCTGACAGCTTGCTTACAGTGCAGGGGGGCATCGCCTGACATTAGTCTTCCCTCTCCCCCTTGCACCCCCTGTAGGTAGGCCCCTGCAATGGGTCATACATAAGTACCTTAATGCTTTACCAACATGGAAAAGATTAGGTAGCTCAGGAGTTAGTGGTGGGACAAATGTGCATATAATACATAAATTCAAGCTTTGTCTGTTAGCTGTCGGTTTACGTAATTCGTTACCGCATCACAAAGGGCGTTAGCGAGTTCACTGGTTCCTGAACTTAATATTCATTCACTTTACAAAATGTCAAGCTCATTATAAGAGCTTCTGCAGCATTTCAGATATAATGTTATTGAACATGTTGATAATGCTGCATTATCCTCTTATTAGCTCCTGTCCCTCTCTGTGGTCCCACTCCCAGTCATGGATAAAAGCGGAACTACGTGATGGGGGAGGGGATTACTTTAGATCAGACTAGTGCAGGCCTGGCCGACCTGTGGTGTTGTAAAACTACGAGTCCCAGCATGCTTTGCCAGGGATCAGCTATGCAGCTGTGCAGGTAAAGCATGCTGGGAGTCGTAGTTTCACAACACCTGGAGAGCCACAGATTGGCCAGGCACGGACTAGAGGACAATATATGAACACCTTTGGAATTAAGTCTATAAAATCCCATAAAAGTAACGGACTGAATCCAGACTTCAGAATTTTGCTCACATTTCAGTCGAATTTTGGTTGCCTTGCATGCAGTGTACGCTCAGAGCTACGTAAGAATCTGTGCTGACCAATCAGAACACATTGCAACTCATTTGGTCTCAAGAGCAAATTAAATTTCAGCCAGGGGACGGGGCTGAGTTTACAAGCGGGCGTTCCCTCTTAGTCAGATTAAAGTATAGGAGTTTCCTCTCTATGTGTACCCATCCAGGCTTCTGTCAGAAATCCCTCCATGTGGGTGTCCATAGATAATGTCGCCCAGTGAACCCCTCCAAAACTATTGCTTGGGGATCCAACTGCGTGAACAACCCCTGACGCTTCTCATTACCATTGTAGGTGCACCAGCTGCGTGACGTCCAACTGGCCGTGCATCTGGTGTGTGAACCAACACACATGTGTGTCCAACACGACTCAGTGTGGCTCGGAGGTCAAGGTAAGGGCTTGTGTGCACTCTATGGCTTGAGTATGCATGTGAATTGGGATTACATTATCTGTATATAGATTCATTATCTGTATATAGGTTCATTATCTGTGTATAGGTTCATTGGGCTGGATCCAGACCTTATTAAGTGCATTAACCTAGTTACTCCTGAGCTAAACCATGTTGAGTTCAGGGGAAGTCAAGTTAATTGTATACTTTGCATGCAGATTATCTGTATATAGGTTCATTATCTGTGTATAGGTTCATTATCTGTATATAGGTTCATTATCTGTATATAGGTTCATTATCTGTATATAAATCCATTATCTGTATATAGATCCATTATCTGTATATGGATTTCTGCTCTCTGAGGAGGCGCATAGCATTTTCCCACGATACACTATGCTGTGCTCTCTGCTGTGTTATAGAAAGTGACGGCAGATAAGAGCCACACGGCCCATCCAGTCTGCCCACTTGTTTATTAAAAACTCTACTAACCCTAGTCCTTTTATTACCCTTCATTTAATGTAAGATTTAGGATATTCTTATATTTATCCCAAGCATATTTAAATAGTTTTACTGTTCCTCAGATGGGAGGTTATTTCATTTATAAAGTACCCTTTCAATGAAGTAATGTTACTGCACATTTCATCTGAACCAATCACCCTCCAATTTATACACTTTTCCTTGTGTTCTAATACATCTCTTCCTTTGAATAATGCCCCGTCCTGTACCTGGTTACACTCCTTGATATATGTGACAGCTGCTATCATGTCCCTTCTCTGCTCCAAGCTATACATGTTACCTCCTCTAGTCTGTCTCTGTATGGTGTGTGACACAGGCCATGGACCATTTTAGTTGCTCCTCTTTGCACAGTCTCCAACGTATTGATGTCCTTCTGGAGATATGGCCTCCAGAACTGACCCCAGTGTTCCAGGTGAGGCCGCACCAATGATTTATAAAGGGGCATCACTACTCCTCTCCTTCTACTAATTCCTCTCCCTATACAGCCAAGCATCTGACTGTCCTTTCTCATTGCTTTGTTACATTGCTTGGCTGCCTTTAAGTCACATGACACAGTGAATCCTAGATCCCTTTCCTCCTCAGTAGATTCTAATGTAGTGCCATTAATGATCTATTGAGCTTTTGAGGGGTTTTTTTTTACACCCCATGTGCTTGATTTTGCATTATTTGTCATTAAACTGCAGTTGCTGCTCTCTTGACCGTTCCTCCAGTCTACATAGACCAATAAATATCGCCATCACCGCAACAGGTGTTCGGAGCCTGTATCGCAAAAGCGGCTTCTTAGCAACCGTCATTTGAGAAGCACAAAGCACAATCATGTATTACTCATTAGGTCCGAGGCGATTGTCACTGCGATGGCTGCACGTGATGGGAGCTAATGAGGCCCCTACCTGAACCGCGAGGCTTCGTCCGTAATCCCATTAACCAGGCCCCTGTAACAGGCCTGAAATTCAATCTTGTTTCTACCCAGCAATCTCATCCCTTAATTAGAAACGATGGCCTGAAAACTCATTATCTAATTACAGCTGTGTTCGTCCCGGGGAAATGAAAAATGTTTTTTTTTTACCCCGTTGACATGTGGATTTGCTGTTAGTTTACAAATGACAGGAAGCCGTCATATAGAAATATATCTCATCGCGTCCTGTATTTCAGCCTCCACTCCTACAGATGTGCCTGTGTTACAAGCCGGGAATCATAGTTGTGGCAATAAAAATCTTTGTGTTCCATTTCCTTTATGTTGTCATCTGTTTCCCACAGTTGCAAAAATGTGAGGTTAGGACCATAGAACTTGTTTGTATACACAAGAGAAGATTACTATATTCCCAGCAAATTTTTGTTCACAGTTTATCCAAAGGGATTAAAATGTTAAAAAGCTGTTATCGTCGTCCTCGGTACATATAGTCCATAAATAATAGTTTTTTTTGTATGAATATAGTATTTTTCTTATTACAACTAAACCTCAGAGGACAGGAGTACAGAAGGGTTATCAGTATTCATTTTAAAGACGTGACCTTGTTTTTTAACATAAATGTTATACGTCTTGGATTTGGAATGCATGTCTGCACGCTGGCCAAGATATAGACCGAGAGAGTGTTAAAGAGAGTACTTGAAGAGTACCAGCAAACCCCAGTAGCATGTCATGATCTTAAATATGTTATAATATATTGGAAAAGTCCCTAGTTAGTGCAGTTTTTTTTCTTGGGGTTGATGAGAGGAAAGAAGGCTGGAGGGGGCACTATTAAATTGACATTTAAAGTTAAACTGGTTACTCAGTTCAGGGCTGGAGGAAAAAGGGAATGGGGAGGGGGGATTTTTCCTATTTGCCCCGGCACAAGCAATTCTAGATACAGCTCTGAATTAATGTAGCCCCTCTCTCTTAGATTACTACCAGAGAAAACCTAAAGATAACAAAATGGAGGTGCCATGTTTTCAACCAATCAGATTCTTGCTTCTAGACTGGAACATACGGGAACATACTTGAAGTGTTCAGGAGACTCAGGAATTTCCGGAAGCACTCTGGAACTCCCAGGGAAGAATAGGCTGCTGTTCTGTATTTTCCCACCGAATGCGAATCGCATGGTTGCGCCTCTGTTGACGATGCCTGGGATCTACTCTCTGGACAAATAAAGTATTGCAAAGCATTTGCGTACCTACTATGGGGTGCCGGTGGTGCAGTTGCTACAGGGCTTGGAGGAGACAACACTAAACTGTCAGTGCTTGGCATGTTCTTAATGGACGGTATTATTTTGGCGCAAGGAAGGATGGGGGCGTGGTCGATGGAGGACAGGGGCTGGCAAGTTATTTAGAAACAATCCTCAGCACTGCCTATAAAGAACCTGTCAGCAGCTGACAGCATTGTGTTATCGCTACTGGCTGGAAGCAATTCTTACATGCCATATGGAGGGAGGAGATTGCCTCCCTGTCTCTGCACCCTTGCTACAGGGCCTAGCTATGTCTACGTTCACCCCCTGTTGCCAACAATGGAATTTACAAGCTAAATGAGAAAGAGAATCTGATTGGTTGCTAATGGAAACATATCCACTTCCCCTTTTTATAAACTTTATTAAATCTCCTTTGTCCTTCACTGTCAACAGACCCTCAACAGGATCCCCTCCATCAGGTACACAATAATCCGCTCCTAAGCTTTCAACTGTCACTCACCTGCATTTAATAAATTACCTGATGTTTGAAAAACATTTTTGTCTTCAACACAGCTGGTTACCATAGTAACTGATTGTTGGAATGTCAGGAGCAGAGTATTTTGAACCTAATGGAATGGGCCATGTTGGAGGGTCTGCATCAATGCATGATAAACCCCATAGGGAATATTGGTCATTTTCATAGGCCATAAAAAAGCATTTTACAGCTGCCAGAAAGCTTCTTTTGGGAGTGAACAAGTCTTTAAACCACTACTGGCAACTCTTCCTACTGTGAACGCAATTACAATATTATTTCCAAATAAGTTCCCAGTCGGACATTGTCTGAGCCAAGTTCTTTATTTTGTGAAAGGGTTTTTCATCTATGACATTTTTAATTAGCATTATCACCAGTAGGCTCTTGAAAACATGTGAGGGATACAGGAGCGTTGCAAAGGTCTTGATGGACATTGAGATTCATGATGACCTTGCCATGTAATTTTAACAGTCCAGCTGCAGGCTTATTAATTGTAAGCCAATAATATACAGAGAACTTTTCTAATAACTTGGAAAGCAGATACTGAAATGTTGATCACTAACATTGTAATGTAGGTTTTTGCATTAGATAATAATTACATACATTTCCCGTCATACTTTAATAATTACATTCTTTCAATTAGTTATTGATTTGACTTGCTTCACCCTCCCCTCTCACCCTATATATATATATATATATATATATATACCGGTATATAATCTATAACTTTATTCAGCGCTAAAACCAAAAACAAAACAAATAATCTGCTAAAGGATTTACTTTGTGAATAAAAATGTATGTGTATTGTTTAATCTTCCTTCCTGTGCTGTACATTCGTGAACCCCCAGCATTATGTCACTATAGACCACACACTAACATGTCAGATCCAAAAACAAGAGCAGAACTCACCCCTCAGTGAGGTCATCTGACAAAGGGGAAATCACAAGAGGACCCTATGGCTTCCTGAGAGCTGTGAATTGGAGGAAATGTGGACATTGAATAATAACAGTACAGTAAAAACTCCCTGGAGACCATGTGACCTGAGACTACGGAAATTCCTGTAAACCCCCCCTCTTCCCCCCCAATCTGCGCTTTGCAGGTCATCTCTGGACGTGTCTCCGGTGTGGGGAGGAAATCTGTAGATTATTGGTTCAGTAATGTGGAGGTTACATGTCATCTACAACATTTCTGAACCATTTCCACATTTTTCTGGGTCATGTGATCAACTCACTTTGTCCTGGGTCATGTGATCCCCTCACTTTGTCCTGGGCTGGGTCATGTGATCCCCCTCACCTTGTCTTGGGTCTGATTTGTGTCTTGCATTGTGTCTTGTTGGATAAAATACAACCTCAATCCAAGGGCAGCAGAAAGAAATAGAACTGTGACCTTGTTTGGGTTGCAATCGGAAGTAGACGTGACTTGGTATGACAGTGTACAGTATAGGTGTGCCCTTGCACTTTGCCGATCCCTGCTCAACCATTGCTAGGGAATCTGATCACATTAAATTCAGGTCAAGGATCCAGTGCTGTGTGAGTAGACCTCATGGGATAGCTGAGAATCTTGTGTTGCACCTATAGTTGTTTGTATGCAGAGAGGTGTTAACACTGATTTGTAGGAGGACAGCTAAGGGCAATTGTGCATGCATAAAAATTAATTAACTTTACTAATGTAATTATCTGAAGCTGTAAGATGGATATCCCTTTCAGAGGCATGCTCTGTTAATATAGCTGCCATATTAAGTCGTAGACTATAAAGTCAGTAAAACCTTTTCATAAAACCCCATACAATACATATAAAGCAGTGTTCCCCTTTATCCAATATTCTTACACGTTGGAGAGAAGATCATGAGATCTGAGGGTGTAACTGTGTGGCACATGGTAACTTTAACCTCTTTCTTCCCCTGCAGAACAGCACTGACTGCCCCAGGATAATTGCCAGTCTCATTCCACCCACGCCAACAGGAATCACCAAGAACTTCACCCTCACGCTGGCCAATGGGGACGTGTCTAATGTAAGTTCTCCACCATTACAGGTGTCAGAGAAGGCAGCATCCGATTGGCTGTCAGATCTTATGCTGCTCACAACCAATCAGAGACCTCCGTCTTATCTGAATCCAATCTCTGTCAAAGGCCACAATCTGCATTATCCCAATGTTAACCACCCAACTCTGTACCACCCAACCCCATTGTTTCCCCATGTAGCTCATAATTTAGTATTTGCTAAGCTAACATAATTTTCATGTGGATTTAGTATCTGGGGGCACTGTTTTATTGCAGTTTATGGCTGATATTTTATTGATGCTATTATAGTTTCTACAAGTAGACATAACATAAAATGCAGTCATATTGTTTGATCAACATCTACAGAAAGAAAAAATCTAATATTTCCAATTGAGGGTAGTTAATAACACACAGAAATATTACTATTATTATTATTATAAGGATAATTTATATCAGACATAGGCAACCTCTCATCACTCTGGGTATTATGAGACTGCAACTCCCATCATACATTGCAGGGTACTAGCTATGCCCAGCATGCAAGAGCCTAATTAGAGTGCAGGGGCATAACTATAGGGTTTGCAAGGGGTGCGGCTGCTACAGGGAGGGTGAGGGGGGGTGAAGGGGCCAATTGCAGCCGCTACCCCTGCACTGTAAGAGGCTGACAGTTTTAAACAGCGCCCGGCACTCCATGTATGAGTATATGTATGTATAGTGCTGTCATCCTCTGACAGCTTCTATCAAACCCCAGCCCCGCCTGGTTCCTCCTAGCCCCGCCCATCCAGACTCAGGCCCGCCTCCTTACTATGGGGCCAAATTCTGTCACCATTTGCCTCTGTATATCACCAACATATACGGCAGCCCTGTACAACCAGTGGGTGTTGGATCAGTAAGGTTCCATGGACATTGCGACAACACAATCAATGTTTTCTACCCAAAAGCTGAGCGCTGACAGATTAAAAGCCCAGACAGACGCTCACAGCAGAGACATTCGTAGGAAAGACCCAGCAGATGTTTTCTGTGTCTCTCGCCCTCCAGGACCTGGCCCTGGAATGTGACTTTGGGACCGTCCAAACCTTCCCAGCCAAATGGTTGAATTCCTCGTCGGTCCTCTGCAGCAACGTCCTGGTAAGGAGTGTGAGTGTGTGAGGACAGGCTCCATCTCTTCTCTTTCTATAGTGTCCTGTATATGTTAGCACCAGACTATAAAACACGTCACAACCCATCTATCAAACGCATTTTACAGTGTATATCACTACCAGGCTGTGAAACGCGCCGTAATGTAGCAAATCTACAGGGTGGTCCGTAAGTAAGGCAATATTAATCCAGTGTCTACACATATGTTCCGGGTGTCGTGGAAAACTATTTAGGGTATGTGGATAGTTTGGTGGCCATCTTGAAGTCAGCCATCTTGGATGCAACGCATATTTTTTAAATGGGGAGTCATGTGACATCAAACATGCAGAATTTTATAAGAAAAACAATGGTGTCATTTGTTTTACCGTAACTTTATTCATTAATGTCATTAACTGCAAAATAAAACTCAGTTAAAAATTGAGAATGAATAAAGTTAATAATAAAGTTACTTTAATCTATCTCTGTTCTTTTTCTTATGAAATTCTGCTTATCTTTGCTGTGTCACATGACTACCTTCCCATTAAAAAAACTAGTGTTAAATTCAAGATGGCTGACTTCAAGATGGCCGTCATACTGGCGACATACCCTTAAAAATTTCCACCTCACTTAGATCATATCTGTAAACACTGGATTAATATTTCCTTATTCATTTCTGTTTTAATGGGGTGTTTCCACACATATGGACCACCCTGTATATAACGCATCGGGCGTGTGTCATAGCAAGAACTGGGGTTAAGTTGCCATCTCTTTGGGCAACCGGAAACACTTTCTTTTTTAAAGCAACCAAATACTAGTACAGCAGTCCAGTATTTCACTAAAAATAACATAAGTGTGTTCTATTTTCACACAGGCAAATCAAAACAAAATCTAAAAATAAATCCTGGCCTGTCTGGACACTATCTAAGACATATAAGTCGTCCCTAACTACTTTGTCCTACTCATATGCATAACAGTTTGAGGATAAGCCTACCGAACTTGTTGTCTCTCCAAGAGGCCTCCTAAGTTTTGAAGCACCTATCACAGGTGTTGTTGCAATCATACGGCTCATAGATTGGATGGCCTGAAGACCCAGAATAGGTTTGGCGGGTAGAGCCCGCCTACCCTTTCCTCTCCACAACCCCAGGAACCCTAAATGCCTTTTTAACAAAGCTGAAGAGGCTTTGGGTCCTTTGCAGGGCCGGATTAATAATGGGACTGCAGCTCCAGGCCTCCATCTGAAAATAGGCCCTCCCACACTGCAGTGCATAAGGATGAATGTCAGGAACTGACATCCTCCTCCAAAGCATACTATATAATGTGGGCCCCTCGATAATTTTCAGCCCCAGGCCCACATGACCCTCAATCCGGCCCTGATCCTTTGTGAACCACACAGCCACAGCCAAACAATCTTCCTGGGGTTGTAAAACACATATTAGACCTACTAGGTAGAAACCTGAGACCTTTGTAGAGCCCCTGCTCCTCCAAACCAGTGCTTCCGCCACAATCCAAACATACACAAATACATATACAGACACACACACTTACTAACCATGGGCCAGATACTAAACTACGTACGCAAGCGATTTTACGTTCGCCGCTGACGTAAATTCGTCGGTTTATATTTACTGCACCTGCGCGGCTGATGTTACGCCACATAACGCTTAACGTACGTACCATCAGCATAACGACGAACAAAGGGGCGTGGCATCAATACGACACCCGTCATTATGGTTCGGAGGGAGGCATTTATGCTAGGGTAGGGTAGGGTTTGGGCAGCGTAATACGGTCAAAGTACGTACGAGCGTGGGCAGTGCATAGTAATTACACTAGCATAAATATGCTACGCGTTCTGACGTAACAACCCGTAGGTCTGGATTTACCCCCATGTCTTTATTCGGCAGCTGCACACATCTGAGAGCAGTGAGAGGTTCCCGGTGAATCTGCAGCTGTTAGACCACCCCGGACAGTTCCTTGACAATCCCGCCATGATGACCGGTGAGCTATTGCTGATAACTGTGTTTCTGTGTGTCCTGGATAGAGCAATACACTGGGCATTGCTGCAGCTTGTCATTTTTTTATTTAAAAACATCACAATAAATGTAAGTGATTCTGTAGTCAGATTGAGAAGAGGACATTTCCGTGTGTTGCAGAAATGTTTATTGATTGTTTCTGATGAACTCATTTGTCTCCTTTTCAAAATCTCTCTTTTTGGAAAACAAAAAGGCTGCCAGACAAAGTCACTCTGATACACAGACAGCTGACAGCTCTTGGCATGTCCTTTGATGGTAGGGGAGGATGTCACATAGGAAATGTGCATTCCGAGGCCTCTCTTATCAGTAGATCATGTCACTGTGGTTGCCGTGGTAGCCTAGCATCATCATTTATTAACAGCAGCCTGAAGAAGCAAATAAGGGGGGGATTTATAGTGTGTGTGTGTGTGTGTGTGTGTGTGTGTGTAAATAACATATGCACAAATGTTTCTGAGGTCATATAGGAATAATAATGTCACATTTGTCAATTATTTAATATATGACGGGGCTTATACTTGCATTCTGTAGTTTATGATTATATTTTTAGATCTATGCTGAGTACGTTTAACTGTAGTTACTGATGGGGGTCTATACCCTATAGACACTCCTGCATTTTGGCATGTCACCCCTGCTACTGTTGATTCACTATATCCTAACCCTTTGCTCTCAACCTAACTCTAAAAGATAAGTAATATATACATTGTGACAGCGCAGACTAATAACTGGCTGCTGCATCGACCACACGTGTGACCCGCACAAACCCCCCCCCCCATCATAA
>WWET01002878.1:148007-159558 GCA_011038615.1 Limnodynastes dumerilii | reverse complement strand
TAATGCTGGTAACTGTTATAATAATGCCGGTAACTGTTATAATAATGCTGGTAACTGTTATAATAACGCTGGTAACTGTTATAATAATGCTGGTAACTGTTATAATAATGCGGGTAACTTATAATAATGCGGGTAACTGTTATAATAATGCGGGTAACTGTTATAATAATGCTGGTAACTTTTATAATAATGCTGGTAACTGTTATAATGCTGGTAACTGTTATTATAATGCTGGTAACTGTTATAATAATGCTGGTAACAGTTATATTAATGCTGGTAACTGTTATAATAATGCTGGTAACTGTTATAATAACGCTGGTAACTGTTATAATAACGCTGGTAACTATTATAATAACGCTGGTAACTGTTATAATAATGCTGGTAACTTATAATAATGCCGGTAACTGTTATAATAATGCAGGTTACCTGTTATAATAATGCCGGTAACTGTTATAATAATGCAGGTTACCTGTTATAATAATGCCGGTAACTGTTATAATAATGCTGGTAATTTGGGAATCGTTTTCTCTATTATAGCTAGAATGTTGAAACAATTATAATTTGCCAGTGTTCCATGCAAATATACTCCTTCATTGTTTTACTTGCTACAGTAGAGGAAATATATGATTTCATTCTTTTTATTACCACTAATGAGTATTTTAGCAGTGTTTGAGCACTTTTAGTAGTTACATTTTTGGTCTCACTTCTGTGCATTCCTGGTGCTATTATACCCACCCTCATTCATGGATGGCCGTGATTGGCAGCATTACCTTGGGGGGTGGGCCTTAGCACTACCATATATAGTATATTACACCCGTAAACTCCGCCTATTTCATCTACAGCCAATGAACATTCAGTACCATCAATGAAGTCTTTGTGAATTTCTCTCTTCCAGTTGAAGTATATAACTGTGCATCTGAGACCACAGACTGCTCCCGGTGCCTTGGACGGCGAGATTTAGGACACGAGTGCTCTTGGACGGAGAACGGCGCCTCCTGCAGGTTGAGCAACGAACCTTCAAAGAATAACTGTCCTGCCCCTGAGATCAGAAAGGTCATTACTGGGTCATTTTTGCGTTTTAGAAATTTCGTCACCGATTTTGAGAGCAGAGACGGGCATTATCGATGCCTCCTTGCTTGCCACCCCGTGAATTTTTAATCCTGCTTTGCTCGCCTTTTTCATTACCTACAGATTGAACCGGTAAGCGGGCCCCTTCCTGGCGGCACATTACTCACAATACAAGGACGCAACCTCGGGAGCCGATTTAAAGACATTGACAACAAGATCAGAATTGGGAACATCTCCTGTGTCCCCAAGATGGAGAGTTACGTGATGTCTTATGAGTGAGTTTCATGGAGGTTGCGAGGGGAGTGACTGTTTATTCAGGTGGGTGTAACCTGTTCCGACCTGCCACTTAATTGCGTATATTCGCGGCCCGATCGCCGACAGATCTCTGAATCAGGCCCCATAACCTTATATAGAGACATTGGACATACTGCAGCTTCCTGTACCCGTATTATTTATTTTTGGGTATCAGAATGAATATATTTATATAAAACTATTCTAATAAAGTTTTCCATAACAGCCAATCGGATTCTAGCTTCATTTATCAAGTACATTGAAAAAAAACTAGATTCAAGTGGTTATAAGCATTGCCTCCAGTAAATGATGCCACCCAGAAGGGAAGATATCACTTATAGTACTGTAATGTGATATTATGTTATGTAAGGTAATGTTGATTTTTCTCCTTTACCAGGATTGTGTGTGTAACTGGAGCGTCTGTTGTGGAGCTCAGTGATTGGGTGATTGTAGATGTAAACGGAGGCGGTCGCTCCAAGGAGAAATACTCATATATGGTACGTATGTTCCATTATTACACAGGAATTATACAGTTTTAATTTTACAGATGCTCCAACATGACCCATTCCACTAGGTACAATGTGTTCCATTCCTGAGCTTCCAACAATCAGTTACTATACTAACCACCTGTGTAGAAAAGAAAACTGTTTCTCAAGCAAGTTCATTCATTAAAACCAGGTGAGTGACAATTGGAAGCTCAGGAGTGGTGCATTGTGTACCTGGTGGAATGGGTCATATTGGAGGGTCTGGTGTAGTTTCGCAGCCCTCGAGACCCCCTGGTTGGCCAGCCCTGGTCCACAGGCTCTGTTCAGAAACGTGATTTCCCCTTTTATTTTATATTTTTTATACATATTTTTGTTATCTATAGGAACCTAAGGTATCCTCGTTGCTTCCAAATCATGGACCAAAAGCCGGAGGAACGAAGATCACTATTTATGGGACGAATCTGGACATTGGTGGAATAGTCCAAGTTTTGTTCGATGGAAACCTGGAGTGTAGAGACCTTATGTGAGTTGCGATATAACCTTTTTACCTCTTAAGCTTGTCTAACAGCCCCCCTGACACCAAAATCCCCGTCTCCGATCCAAATTTAGCACCAAATCTTTCTCTGTTACCACTAACCTTTATATTTAACGCATTGCCTAAGGCAACCAATCAGATTGTAGCTACCATCGATCTTGTCCATTCTGCAAAAGAAAAGCAAACATCTGATTGGTCGCTGGCGGGAAGCACCCTTCCTTTTCTCCAGCATGATAAATTAATCCCTTAGTTATTAGTTATTTGTTTCTGTTCTTTTATCTCTTAACTTTTTATTTTTTTTTCCAAGTCGAACGGAGAGCAGTATCCGCTGCACTGTGCCAACGATGAAGTCTCTTCCCACCAGGACGGTAAATGTCTGCGTTGAGTTTGAAGGAACGTTATGTCTGAATGACAGTCTCACGTTTGAGTATATGGAAAATCCGGTGATCACAGATATTGAGCCAAAGACCAGCCATGTAAGGTAGGAAGGCCTCACGTTCAGCATGTGTTATCCTGTGAGCTCCGTGTGGTTATTCCTCCTTCTCCCTAAATTATATGCAACTCCCTCCTTCTTCTTTATGGCCCTGGCAGTAATATGTTGAGGTACTTGAGTCATACCTTCATTTAACACAATTCATGGTACTAGAAGAGGAGGGGCTTAAATAGAAGACGTTGGGGTTATGCAAAGCATCTGTATTATTGGGTAGAAAAGTGGGCGTGTTTGGACAGACATGGGGGTGGAGCTTGTTCACCTTTATAAATGCCAGGATGTATTTTAATTGGAAGTTTGCCTACTCACAAAACTTTTTGTGGTTTATTTAGTGGCGGCCGAATTATCACCTTGACCGGAGAAAGATTTGACTTGGTCCAGGACATTAAAATCCAGATTAAAAATCATAACCAAGGACAAATGGTAAGTTTCATTGTGTCTAGAGAATTCAAAGAACTGAAACCATCCTTAGCTATAGTCTTGTGGTGTGTTCATCGTTAATTCTTTCTCCTAGAACTGTACGGTCATCAGCAAAGTAATGATCACCTGCCCCTCTCCTACTGCCCCAAACTCCACCCTGGAGAAGAAGAACCTCAGTTTGGACTTCTACATCAATGGTATCTGCTTGCCAGAGAAGGCAACGGATCCAAGCAGTGACCTACCTGGGGAGGAAAGTCCACACCGCGTCTTCAGCCTGGAGTATCAACCTGACCCCTTTTTCTTCACAGCCAAGAAGGAAAAGTTGGTCAAACACCATGTTGGGGAACCTCTCATTCTGGCCATACATGTAAGCAACAAGCATTCATCTAGTAGTCAATGGTGTAATCAATGGTTTGCATGGTTTAACTTTTCATGGTGCCAGTATATCACTCTTGTTCCATGAACGAATGCACATTATTGGTTTGACAAACACGTTTTGGGCTCAGTATAGTTATCTACATGTTTTGTTTGGTTTTTGATTGACCTTCATTGGTGTCCATCAGAAAGAACACGATGACCTTGGCTTCAGAGCTGATGAATATCACGTGAAGGTCGGACAGATTCCCTGCGAGTTGATCGTCTTCAATGACAAAATCATTCACTGCAGCATTAACGAGTCTCTGAGCTCCTCGGAACGCTATCTACCCGTCACGGTGAGTGGTCATTGAATACCGTTATACCGTGATTGACCACATTTCCATGGTATTTAGCTTGGTCACTTGATCAGTTGACTATTTCTCTGTCATCGTGAGCTATTACTATTTCTTGAGACCATTTTATATGTCCTGTAAATATCACAAATTCACGATTGGCACATTGTACATCAGTTGTCCTAGACATCTCATATCTATCTATCTATCTATCTATCTATCTATCTATCTATCTATCTATCTATCTATCTGTCAATAACCATGTACCATAGCTGGCCTCATGTCTGTAAGTATGACCTTAGACAAGACTTGATGGCACCTTTACCTAAACTGTTTCTTCCATTAGAAAACTTATAGATGAGTAGGTGAGGGGTGCATAGATTTTATTGTTACATTTATTTTATAAAACCAATAAATTATGAAAGAGACAAATATTGTCGGCCAGACGGAACAGCCCAAAAGTCATGTTCTAAGCCTACGGCAAACTAATGTGGTTAGTTGCCACCACAGACTGCAGCGTCGGCAAATCCAATCATTTGGTTGGGTGGGGTGGGTAATGGGGGGTGTTAGTCTTCTGTTACCATAGTAAACTTGCTGTAACCGGAATGATAAATGGGAATCTCTGTCTTTGGATGACCCCGAGCTGTACAACGGATAAATAACAATATCTTCTGGTCACATGTTGCCAACCAGTGACCTCGGGGATTGTACATAGTGCAAGCGAATCTTCAAAATAATCCCTTGTTCTCTATTCTTGGCTCCGTTCACCCTGAAACTAACAGCATTTTACTGCAGACAGAATAAATGATTCAGTTGGCTGGAAAAGAACTGATATTTTCTACTGTGCTAGATCGTACGTTTACAGTCCGAAAACAGGGAAATTGTCCAAAGATGACCTTAAAAATCCTTTCTTAGTTTATTATGAACTTTTGCCCATAGTGTTGAAAATGCTAATTACGGGGTAGATCCAGACCTAAGT
This sequence comes from Limnodynastes dumerilii, assembly GCA_011038615.1. Taxonomy (NCBI): domain Eukaryota; kingdom Metazoa; phylum Chordata; class Amphibia; order Anura; family Limnodynastidae; genus Limnodynastes; species Limnodynastes dumerilii. The sequence continues at coordinate 154,580 of WWET01002878.1, read as the reverse complement.
GCAGGTTACGTACGATAGCGTAGCGTGTTTACGTTATCGTAAGCACTATACACTCCCCACAGCCATACGTAAATTCCCCGATAAATGATTCAGTTGGCTGGAAAAGAACTGATATTTTCTACTGTGCTAGATCGTACGTTTACAGTCCGAAAACAGGGAAATTGTCCAAAGATGACCTTAAAAATCCTTTCTTAGTTTATTATGAACTTTTGCCCATAGTGTTGAAAATGCTAATTACGGGGTAGATCCAGACCTAAGTGCAGGTTACGTACGATAGCGTAGCGTGTTTACGTTATCGTAAGCACTATACACTCCCCACAGCCATATGTAAATTCCCCGAGCGTAGTTACAACATTAAGGCTGCCCAGAGTTACGATTCGTAACATCTGCCATGCGCAGAACGTACAAATAGCCAAAGTTACGTTACCAGCTAGCATAACTTCGCTGTGGTACGTAGTTCCGGATCTGGCCCTACATCACTGGTCAATTTTTTTCAAAGTCTGATCCCCTTTGTTTTCCCTTGACACGAGTCACCAGACAGCCTATAGATGGCCCTTTGACCTCTTATCTGCAGTCCCCAGCTCCTTCCTATGTTGATGTAGGATTAGCTTGTTATAGCTTGTAACAGTTGTTTAATATTGTATTAAATGTGATGTTGCATTGAATGTTCCTTGAAGAACTGATTTCAAAGCAGAAGGGTAATGTGCGGCCCTTTCCGGCGCCTGAAGTGTATTGCGTTGTCCTGCACTAACCCAAACCATAGAGGCCACTCACTAAACCAACGCTCTTTAGCTCTTTAAAACACAAGGGTGGTTTACAGACTCCCTGTTTATGTTAGCGGCACTGTATCCAGACTTAATAACGTCAGCCAACTTACGCCCTGGAATGAGTTACAATACAAGCACGCCAATGTCTGCATAGTGCAGCCCAAGTGCTATATACTTTGCTCCCAGAACCCCTTTATCCGGCCAACCAAATAACACTAGTATTAGCCAATGGATTATCTAAACTATATAGGCCTTTATTTCATTCCTTGCTGACTGCGACAAGTACACTTTTTCTTCCGATTTTCTTTTCTTGTTCCACCTGTGACTTTACACATTTTTTATACACACCTGGTTTACCAAAGAAGGAGTGAGGGCTGACCTAGATGTGTGTTAGTCAGTGGTGCAGCTCCTTAGGGGTGGTGAGGGAGGAGCTGGGATCTCCCTCACATGTCTCTATAAAAGCTGAAGCTCCTTGGAGGCGGTCCTTCTTCTTCCTCCCTCCCTATGGTGTTGGATTGGTCAGACAGGGCATTGTGGTTGTGTGGTTCCTGACTGGCGGAAAGCTTTAGAAAGTGAGCAGTGCTTAGGCCATGCCAAGGTGGTGATTCAGTCGAGTGATGTCCGTGTCTGTGCGCAGTTTGAGTCTTGTTAGGACAGGCTGGCTCCGCGGCATGTTCCTGTCATCATTGGGCGGAGGCCGTTTGTCGTTCTCGTTGTTATTATTTCTTCCATCTTTACTGCTTTATTTGCTAAGCTGTTCTGTGGCCCATCAAATTTTAATTCAATTAAGTAGAAAAATAAAGACCATTTTCCCTTCTTAATTAGTTCAATAAAACCCAAATATTTATTTACTTACTACGTGTGTCGTGTCAGGTTTCTCTGTGTGAGTGAGGGGAAAGGGGTCTGCACAAACCCTGCCTCATTATCCGTCTTGACGCTGTGTTGAATTTTTTCCAAACTATTTTTTTTAATTCGTGACACGTTTTATAGTGAAGTGTAATTGTCAGGTTGTCATTCCTAGCGATGAGTGTGACGATCACTGCCTGGGGTACTGTTTGGCATCCTGCAGTCTCTGGTTACAGAATTCACAGATGATTTAAATGTCTCGTTTTTTTATACTTGCAGATACAAGTGGGTAGATTGAACCAGACCATCACCATGCTTCATCTCGCTGGAATAGATACCTCCATTATAGTTTCCATCGTTGTGGTCGGCAGTGTATTGTTACTGGCCTCTGTAGTGGGTAAGTGTGTATCCACCTCAAATAACTGACATATATGCACTATTATATATATATACAACGTATTTCCTGTAAAATATAAGTTATATTTGCACTGTAGTGATGTCACATGTGGAAGTGCTTCGTGGGGGATAACGCTGAATAGTGGTAAACGAGGTTAAAAGGGGCTTTGAATCCAGAGAGCTGATCCATAAGTGATCGGCTATCTAGTTAACGAATGTGCTGGGATCCGCAATCGCATGTTCACGTATGCGCAGTGCGCAAAAGCGGATAAAAATTGAAAGTTAATTTGCAGTCACAGCCCATTGCCTTTTATAGCAAAAGAAGCCTTTTTCCAAAAATAAATCCACCAGTCATGTTAAGGAGAAGGAGTCTCTCTAACTGGGCAGACAAAGGGTGTCTGAGATCTGGCGCCAGAAGACCGCTGTCGTTGTGAATGTAACACTTCAGTAGCAGTGCGATCGTAAATTTGGATGTGGTCCAGTGGTCTTTTTTTCGAAAGCCCATTGTACGGAAGCTGAATGGAGACGTGATGATGTGGCAGCAATTGCCGGTAGTCTCCATTGTAGATAGCGGCGGTGATGCCTGCCCTTACCCTAACCTTACCCTTTCCCCCAGAGCCTAACCCTAACCTTCCCCTTCTTCAGCCCTAACCCTCCATACCCCGCAGCCTAACCCTAATCCTCAATGCCCTGCAACCTAACCCTAACCCTCCATACCCCACAGCCTAACCCTAATCCTTAATGCCCTGCAACCTAACCTTAACCCACCATACCCCGCAGCCTAATCCTAACCCTCCATACCCCGCAGCCTAACCCTAATCCTCAATGCCCTGCAACCTAACCCTTCATGCTCTGCAGCCTAACCCTAACCCACCATACCCCGCAGCCTAACCCTAATCCTTAATGCCCTGCAACCTAACCTTAACCCTCCATGCTCCGCAGCCTAACCCTTACCCACCATACCCTGCAGTCTAAGCCTAACCTTCCATGCCCTGCAACCTAACCCTAACCTTCCATGCCCTGCAACCTAACCCTAACCCTCCATGCCCCACAGCCTAACCCTAACCCTCAATGCTCTGCAAACTAACCCTAACCCTCCATAAAAGACCATCGTACGGAAGCTGAATGGAGACGTGATGATGTGGCAGCAATTGCCGGTAGTCTCCATTGTAGATATTGGCGGTGATGCCTGTCCTTTCCCCCGGAGCCTAACCCTAACCTTCCCCTTCCTCAGCCCTAACCCTCTATGCCTCGCAGCCTAACCATATTGCTCTATGCCCTGCAACCTAACCTTAACCCTCCATGCCCCGCCCCCTAACCTTAACCTTTCCCTTAAGATGTAACCTTAATTTTCTTCTTAAGCCCTAACCTTATACCTGCTGCAGCTTAACCCCAATTTACCCGCCGCAACCACCACAGCTTGGGAAAGGGAAATAGGTTTCTGTCCTCAATAGTAATTTGCAATCTTTAGATTATTTCCAACAATGATACAGCCGCCACTCAGCAGGTGACTGCGTCATGTTCCAAATAGTGCCGACCGGACCAGGCACCGCAGTCTATGACATTTCGGGGGGAAATATGTACATATCAGCAATATGAAAGAATTTTGCCCATTTGGCTGTAAACATTGTATCGGAAGCTTCAGCAATAATCTTCGGATAGAGGTTTACACCAGTGATACCTGTCCTTCGTTCCCCAGTAAAGTGGCGTCGTACTGACCGGTATCTATCACTCTTTCTGCATGACGGGTATTTTTATGGTTTTATTCTCCCGTCCACCAGGTGTGTTTGTTTTCTGCAACAAGAGCCGGAGGGCAGAGCGCTACTGGCAGAAGACGCTGGTGCAGATGGAAGAGATGGAGTCGCAGATTCGGGACGAGATCCGTAAAGGTAACCTGAAGGGTCCCTGACGGGTTCTATGATATCACGTATAAGAGCCGTGCTTTCACCGTATTAGACTATAGTCACGGACTAGTCTGAGTGCAAGCTCCGCCTACTTACATCGTTGCATCCCTTAGCAACCAATACATCCGCGCAAGTACTCAAGACAGTGTACTCGTGTGGCTGCATAAGCGATGCATGTCCATTGCAGAAACACCATTGGCCTTATTGGCCATAGATGCAGTCACTTAGCAGCCAGAGTACTAAGGTGGCCACTTAGATTGCTAAAAGTCACGACATTTTTTTCTGTTAGTAGCTGGCGTATTGGACCGGTCACACCCACCCCTGCCCCAGGCCCTCCAACATGACCCATTCCATTAGGTACAATACACTCCGCTCCTGAGCTTCCAACTGTTACTCACCTGGTGAACTGACTTAACTGATATTTAAAAAGCTATTTACCTCTTCAACAAAGGTGGTTACCTTGGTAACTGACAGTTGGAAACTGAGAAACAGAGTATTTTGTACCTCATGGAATGGGTCATGTTGGAGGTTATGCTGCCCCTATGCTTGCATTTTATGGTAACCTGGATCCAGGAGTCCGCTGTTGCTGCGATCGTAACTCCTCCACAACGGAAGCGAATTTCCTAAAGTGCGATTCTGTATGTGCCAAGGTAGAACACTCCTGTCGCACATACTTTGGACTCATCCTTAATTGTCACACACTCGCTCCACGGAAAATGGCGCTGTTGCGTAACTGATGGTTGGGCGTTAGGACTGAACCAATCCCTTATGTGTACCATTTAAATACCCATCCCCCGCGCCTGCCCAACTCACGTACACGTCATTGCAAAGGCTTACGGCACTGAATTTAAGATCACTCGTAGTGTGTTCCGCTGTGTAACCGCCATGTTCACGCACGCAGAGAGTACTAACGTATCCAGAAGGCGTAAATAGGCCGTTTTGTGTCATTCTGTATCCCGTCCAAACTATGAACTGTAACCTCTCTCCGTCGCTCCTGGAGGATACTTATGAGATCTTCTCCTGTCTGTAGGCTTTGCCGAGTTGCAGACGGATATGACGGACCTGACCAAGGAGCTGAACCGCAGTCAGGGGATCCCTTTCCTAGAGTACAAACATTTTGTGACTCGCACTTTCTTCCCAAAGGTAAGTCCAGCGCCCTGCAAGGAGCTTATTACCCTCTCTGAGGGGCGTCTTCTTCTGCAGTGCACCATCTTGCAGGTGTGACATAGAGAAGGAAGAGGAGGGTAGTTGTAGGGCAACATTGGAGGCACGTCCCCTCTGTACATTTTACCTGCTGACCCTTCTCACATCTCCAGCTTTAGAAATACTGATTTATTTTTTTAGCTGTAAAAAACATTATTATTATTATTATTTTTAATTGTCAGGGGCGTTATAAGAAGGGAGGGGGGCAATTTGCACATTGTTCCCCCCCCCCTTACCTGAGACAGGACTGTCCCGACTCTCATGGGCCGAAAGGGGGTGGGGCTTACAGCACCATTAGGCCCCACCCTTTTTTAGGACCGCGAATTGGGACAGTTCCACCGCAGTGGAAGGGGGACTCGTTTGGCATCTATTTCTTCCCTCCGGAAGATCTTAGAGGAAAGAAATAGATGCTAAAGGGCCCCCTTTAAAGAACATATAGATAACATTGCTAATTATAAGGTTGCTGATGATTACATGAGGCAATTCACCTTACAGTTTTACGACTATGGGCCTGATCCAGAACAACGCTTCGAAGCGAATTTACGCGTGGCGGAGACGTAAAGTCGCTGTTTTGAACGCACTGCGCATGCGCACCATAGAAAATACGCACATTAACGTAGCGTAATTGTGAACGTATGGACCATTCACGTATGTGTCACGTAAATACTTACGTGTGGGCGTGCCGATTTTACGTTACTCCAAAATACGTCTGAAATACGTGAAGTAGGCGGGGGCTGGTATTAAAAATTGTACAGTATGGGCGTGCTTAGCTGCATAAATTCGTGTTGCCAATACATACGTGTGCGTATGACAGCGGTTACGTTGGAAAAAGTTAAGGTAAGGTTTGGAAAGCGTATCTTGACAAATACGTCCGTGCAAGGGGTGTGCCGAGGGGAGTGTAGCGAATTTACGCGCACGAAAATACGCTCTGCGAATAAACGTACGGCAAACGTAGTTCTGGATCTACCCCTATATGTGTAATTTTGTGATCTGGTTTTAATTAGATGAATTAATAAAATGTAATGTTTTTTACATTTTCTTTTTGTTACCAGTGGTAGTGCTCCTGATAGGGGTTTTGATTGGTTAACGCCTCTTGTTACCTTTTTGTAAATGTTTTGATATTTAACAAAGTTACATTTCATGTTGCTCCTAACAATGTAAATGAGGAAAAAATGGTGTTCTGGGCATAAATAAAGAGGAAGCGAGAAGTAGGTCGCGGTAACAAAGTGATGACTATTCTATAATAAGTTAATGTCACTTTTGGCTGTTGACAGTGACACAGTATTCATGTGACAGGGTCATGCTTGTAAAAACAGGAAACCACGAGCTTCTAAGTAATAAGGGACCTGATTCACACTTAAGAATCGTCTTAAAATAAGAACTTAAAGTCACACCTGGGCTAAACCATGGTGATTGCAGGGGAGTCATATTTCATCTGTTGCAAACAGTATTAGAGT